>ML787522.1:7069-43995 GCA_009831015.1 Picea engelmannii | reverse complement strand
ATATATATATATATATATATATATATATATATATATATATATCGTGTATCGGGGTTTTGTGGGTTGAACTCCATGAACATAGCAACAGGAATCACGATATTGCGATACGCGATATCTCGACAACTAAGGGAATAACATGGGGCCACAAGGGTCAGCAGGAAGACAGGTGGCACAAATTATCGGAGTTTTGTGGCGAGAAGTCTCGAGACAATAGCATCAGGATTCATGATATTGCGAACTCCAAAATACCGATGGAGTGAATCCGTTGAACAGTCAACTCGTGCATGCGTCGGAGTTTCGGCGTATCGGGGTTCGGGAGTCGATAAAGCAAGTTTCTTGGCATCGCAAGTGGCGAAATCGCGATAGAAGAAGTCTCGATAGGAGAGGAAAAAGGTCAGCGTTGACTTGTATCGGCTTTCGGGGATTCGTGGAACCTACGCTCGACCTTTGGATTCGCGAAGTCGTGAAGTTCGATCTCCCGATTTGTAAAGAAAGGGAGATCCCACGAGAGTTTGTTGTGGGTGCAGAATTATCGATAGGGAATTAGAAGAGCCTTAGAGTTCTTCGGGCCGCAAAAGAGAGAAGATCCTGTGAGTGGATGTGCTTGCGAGCACGACTGCGTCAGTTGGTATCAGAGCATAGAAAGGTTCTTTGCTTTCTGTAGCAGAGAGAAGAAGAAGAATTCACCATGCCGCCAAGGAGAGATAGATAGTCACCCGATCCAGAGGATAGGGAAATGGCGAGAGGAAGATGCAGGCAAATGACTGATCCAGTTATGGAGAGACAGATGCGTGATCTGCGATCTAGACTCGAAGACATGGAGACAATGCAAAGACGCACAATTAGTGTTGGGGATCTCAGTGATTCCAAAAGTGAAGTTGAGGCTGAACATGAAGAAGAATTTGCAACCGAAGATGCATCAAATGAACGTTTGATCAGAGCTATTACAAGGATGGGTGCAAGAGAAAAGATGGAAATTCTAGTTTACGAGGAAAACTTGGATGAAGAGGAGCTTCTAGACTAGATTAGATCTCTAGACACGTACTTTGACTATGAAGATGTCGAAGAGGACAAGAAAGTCAAGCATGCTGTCACAAGGTTGAAGGGACATGCAGCATTGTGGTGGGATGAACTACAAGCTGGAAGACGCTGCAAGGGCAAACAAAAGATCAAAAGCTGGGACATAATGATCGCAAAGATGAAGGTGAAATTCATCCCGAGGGATTATCAAATTACTCTGTTCAGGAGAATGAAGAACCTGAGACAAAAGTTGATGACAGTGAAAGAATACACCGAGGAATTCTATAAACTGAACATCAGGGAAGGTCATCGGGAGAGCGATGATGAAAAGGTTGCCAGATACATGAATGGCCTGAGATATGATATCCAGGATGAGATGAGCATGGTAACCATCCGAACAGTGGAAGATGCTTATCAGATGGCTCTGAAAGCTGAGGAGAAGCTGAGATGAAAGCAGAGTCAGAGGGGTTGAGGCAGAAGTTAGCCCAGAGGAAAATCAGTTGCCTAGGATAGAAACTAGAAGCCCAAGGAGGAATGGAAGAAACCTTAGACTCAATTTGAGAGAGGTGGAACCTCACATAGAGGGCCATATGTTGAACATAGAGGACAACATAATGAGCAGAGAGGAGATTATGCTGAAAATAACACTTTTCCTCGTACTAGAGGTAGAGGAAGAGGAAGAGGTGGAGTAATTACATGCTTCACATGTGGGAAGAATGGACACAAGTCTTACGAATGCCCAAAGAAAAATAAAGAAGGTGGAGAAGCTCGTCAAAGCACAGAGGCGGGATGTTGAAGTGGAAGACGCTGAAGGCGGAAGATCACTCATGATGCGAAAAGTCCTTTTGACACCCGAGAAGGAGGTGGAGAATTCAATCCAAAGGACCAGACTTTTCAGGACTGCTTGCAAGAACAAGGACAGGGTATGCAAGGTCATTGTAGACAATGGTAGCATGGATAATCTCATTTCTACATAGATGGTAGATATGGAGCTGGAGACGACTGATCATCCGAGCCCATACAGAGTTTCGTGGCTACAAAAAGGACACCAGGTAACTGTCACTAAATAATGCTTGGTTGAATTCAAGATAGGAGGATATAATGATAAGATATTATGTGATGTCATTCCTATGGATGTTTGTCATCTATTGCTGGGTAGACCATGGCAATATGACATAAATGTGATTCATGATGGGCGAATGAACACATACACCCCGGAGAAGAATGGGAGGACACACATGTTTCTTCCGATAAAGGATAAGGAGGTGAAGCCGGAAGCAAGCAACACAGTACTTCTCATGAGTGGGAAGGAACTTCTTACAGAGGTTAAGAAGAAGGAGGATCCATAGTTCATTGTGGTTGGAAAATTGAGGATTGTTCTGACTAGCACAAGAGTGGATGATTTACCAGAGGAAGTTCAGGAACTACTGGAAGAGTTCGCTGATATAGTAGTGGACGAATTACCTCATTCGTTGCCACCGATCAGAAGTGTGAGTCATCATATTGATCTCATACCAGGAGCCAGTTTTTTGAACAAAGCTACGTACATATTGAAGCCACAAGATAATGAAGAGGTTAAAAGGCAAGTCCAGGATTTGTTGGACAAAGGTTTAGTCAGGGAAAGCTTGAGTCCATGTGTTGTTCCAACAGTATTCATTCGGAAGAAAGATGGAGGCTAGAGAATGTGTACTGACTCGAGGGAAATCAACAAGATAAACATTAGGTACAGGTTTCCATTGCCGAGGATGGATGATCTGATGGATTGCTTGAGTGGAGAAAAGTACTTTTCAAAGATTGATTTGAAAAGCAGTTATCATCAGATTCACATGAGAGAAGGTGACGAATGGAAGACCGCATTCAAAACCAACGAGGGGTTGTATGAATGGCTTATTATGCCGTTTGGCTTAAAAAATGCGCCAAGTACCTTCATGAGGTTGATGAACGAAGTCCTGAGGGAGTTCATCGGAAAATTTGTCATTGTGTATTTGGATGACATATTGATCTACAATGAAACAGTGGCAGAGCATATGAAGCATTTGGCTACAGTGATGCAGAAACTATAGCAGGAAAAGCTATTGATAAATATGAAGAAATCCTCATTTATTAAGACAGAGCTCATTTACTTGGGGTTTGTTATTTCGGCAAATGAGTTGAGGATGGATCCAGATAAGGTGGAAGTGATCAAGAATTGGCCATCACTGAGGAATGTATTTGAGGTGAGAAGTTTCCATGGATTGGCTAGTTTCTACTAAAAGTTCATCAGGAATTTCAGTGGAATTAGCGTAGCGATGATGGATACAGTGAAGAAAAGGCATAAATCTTTTCATTGGACTGAAGAGGCTGATAAAAGTTTTAATCTGTTAAAGAGGAAAATTACGGAACAACCAGTTTTGGTGTTGTCGGATTTCCGAAAGACATTTCAGGTGAAATGTGATGCAAGTGGATTTGCAATTGGGGCAGTCTTGAGTCAGGAAGACAGGTCGATAGCGTATTTCAGAGAGAATCTGAATGAGGCGAAAGTGAAGTAATCCACGTATGATAAGGAGTTCTATGATATCATCCAGGCACTAAAGAAATGGAGGCATTACTTGATCCCGAAAGAGTTTGTTTTATATAGTGATAATCATGCACTGCAGTTTGTGACTCAACAAGAGAAGTTGAATCAGAAGCATGTCAAATGGGTTGAGTATATACAGAATTTCACTTTTGTGATAAAACATATTTCTGGTACTGCTAACAAAGTGGCTGATGCTTTGAGCAGGAAGTGTCTGTTGTTGTAGGAGTTCAGAGTCAAAACATTGGGTTTTGATGATCTCAGGGACATGTACGCTGATGATCCGGATTTTAAGGAGGCGAATGAAGCAGCTAAGAATCCAGTTCTCAGAGATAGAAGCCAGTGGGTCAAATACATCATCCAGGAAGGATTACTATTCAAGGGTAATCAACTGTGTATTCTAAAATGCTCCATGAGGGAGAATCTGCTGAAGGAGAAACACAGTGGAGGATTGGCAGGGCACTTTGGTCACGACAAGACGTTCGTGAAGTTGAACGAGTCATATTTTTGGCCGGGAATGCGAGCAGACGTCAAGATATTTGTAGACAGGTGAAGAATTTGCTAGCATTCGAAGGGAAGTAAGCAGAATGTAGGGTTCTATCAACCATTACCCATACCAGAGAGGTCGTGGGATGCAATTAGCATGGATTTTGTATTGGGGTTGCGAAGAACACAAAGAGGTTGTGATTCAATCTTTGTGGTGGTGGATAGATTTTCCAAAATGGCACACTTAATTCCATGTTAGAAAACCAGCGATGCAACTCACATCGCGAACCTGTTTTTCAAAGAGGTCATTTGACTTCATGGGTTGCTGAGAAGTATAGTTTCAGATCGTGATACTAAATTCATAGGGCATTTTTGGAGGACCTTATGGAAGAAGATGTGAACTAATTTGGCATTTAGTTCGGCTTATCATCCTCAGACGGATGGACAGACAGAAGTGGTGAACAGAAGTCTGGGAGACTTACTAAGAAGCTTGGTGACAGAACACCATAGCCAGTGGGACAGTATATTGCCGCAGACAGAGTTTGCGTATAACGACTCAGTCAACCGGAGCACAGGGCAGAGTCCATTCTAGGTTGTCTATGGTATGCAACCGAGAGGAATTTCTGAGTTGAGGGATTCAAAACAGACTGCGACTAGGAGCACTAGTGCAGAAGATTTCGCAGAGGCGATGAAAGAACTTCACAGCCAGGTGAAGGAGCGGTTGCAGAATTCAAGTCAGGAGTATAAGTGCAGGGCAGATTAGCATAGAAGACAACTTCAGTTTGAGGTTGGTGATCTAGTTCTGGCACATTTGAGGAAAGAAAGGTTCCCAAAAGGAACATAAAATAAATTGAAGATGAAGAAAATCGAGCCATGTAGGGTCTTGAAGAAGTTTGGGACGAATGCTTATGAGATTGAATTACCCGATGGGGTCGGAATTTCTTCGATATTCAATATCTCGGATTTGTACCCATATAGAGTTGGGGAAACAGAGACTGGAGAGGAGCAGCCAGTGATCCAGTGGACAAAACAGATGCCAGTTGCAGAAAATCCGCAGATGGAGTGCATACTGGACAAGAGAGTGAGAAAGAGGACCAGACAAAAGCAATACTTTGAGTATCTGGTCAAATGGAAGAACCATCCAGTTCAAGATGCCAGCTGGGAGACTGAAGCCGAGATACAGATGCATGGACAGACCGTGCAGGAGCTCATGGACAGGAGCCCATGAAGATTTTCAAGCGAGGGAGTATGATGCAGGAGCATCTCCCACATCAAGCGAGCCAGTGTGAAAACACAAGGACAGCTGGACAAGCGCCAGCACAAATTTTGAAAACACTTTGAAGTTGTTGCGCGATCTTAAATGAGTCATTAAGATGAAGCGCACTTGTAAATTGTAAACCGACCGTGAGCCTTTAGCTCTCGTCCTTAGTAGGTAGAAGGCTTTTATAGGAGTTAATGTAGGTAGATAGAATTTAATTCTAGATTAGATAGTTTGTAGAGCGCAAGGGGGAAACGGGATATAGACACCCTCATTGTGTATTGTAATATTATTCTGATCACTGAGAAGAGAGCACGCAGAGAGCTGTGTAAGAACACCCATGTACAGATATTTGAATTAATAGAAGGAGTTGATTCAAATTCATGGTTTTGTGTTATTCTCTGTGTATGGATGCTAAATGATATGCTCATGAATGTTTGTTTCCTATTATACATTTTCTTTATATGTTGTGTATATGATTTCATCTTTAGAGTTTGAAGTCTGAAAGGGAGAAGGAATGAGTTTCAATTGTTTCTCTATCTGAGCAAGGAGTTCCTGCAAGGAGTGCAGTTGAAGTGTCCGCAAGGAGTGCGTTGACAAGGGAGGCTCAGGTAGTTTATATTTTGTTCTCATTCACCCAAAAGGGCAGTTGGGCATAGGATCCATGCAAGGAGTGTGCAGGCTGAGTGAAGTTCAGGGTTGTGAACCTGAGTAAGAGATGAAGGACTGCTGCTGCAGGTGTGCACAGAGTCGAAAAGATTCAACACTTGGAAGTTGTTGAATGTCTGCCGCAAGGAGTGCGTGAAAGGTTCTCTGAAAGATTCAGAGTTGGGAAAAGATCAGGAGGTATAGGACCTTCGAGAAATCATCAAAGAGAAGCATAGTAAATTTGTATCGCGGAGCGTTCAAGAAAGCGTCGTAAGTTTGTGTGCAGGTGAACCAGTCGTCACGGAGGAAAACTTGGTTCGTCTCACAGAAATCATCAAGAAGGAACAGACGGTCGGTATTCTCCAAGGAGAATTTGCGATATTCCATGGGACATTAGATCTTGCGGGGGTGCAAGATAGATACGGCGGAATACTCGCAAAAGGCTCAAAGCTCAGGAGGGGCAGAATCGTTGATCCGAGCCATAAGGTCCGTTGGATCTATACATATATCGTGTATCGGGGTTTCGTGGGTTGAACTCCGTGAACATAGCAACAGGAATCGCGATATTGCGATATGCGATATCCCGACGACTAAGGGAATAGCGTGGGGCCACAAGGGTCAGCGGGTAGACAGGTGGCATGAGTTATCAGAGTTTCGTGGCGAGAAGTACCGAGACAATAGCATTAGGATTCACGATATTGCGAACTCCGAAATACCGATGGAGTGAAGTCGTTGAACAATGAACTCGTGTGTGCGTTAGATTTTCGGCGTATCGGGGTTCGGGAGTCGGTAAAGCAAGTTGCTTGGCATCGCGAGTGGCGAAATCGCGATAGAAGAAGTCCCGATAGGAGAGGGAAAAAGGTCAGTGTTGACTTGTATCGGGTTTCGGGGATTCGTGGAACCTACGCTCGACCTTTGGATTTGCGAAGTTGCGAAGTCCGATCTCCCGATTTGTAAATAAAGGGAGATCCCACGAGAGTTTTTTGTGGGTGTAGAATTCCCGATAGGGAATTAGAAGAGACTTAGAGTTCTTCGAGCCGTGAAAGAGAGAAGATCATGTGAGTGGATGTGCTTGCGAGCGTGGCTGCGTCAAACTCCCACTCGTCGACTGTCGAGACTTCACTGATACCTCCCAACCAATTCTAGGGGTACTCTTCTTCCCCCTTAGCCCCCCGAGATGAAAAGGGGCCACATACACTATCAAGAGATTTCGACTAGCTCCCAGCTCGCTTCGCAAGGCCGAACTACCACTCCTCTCCAAGCTGGGTATCCCAACTCCCACAAGTAAATCAATCAAGTAGATATTTCTGCAGCGTAACGTTACGCAAATAGAAGATGATCCTTCCTCCTCTTCCTTCATTATATAGATTTTCAAACTTCCTCTCTTTCCTAAAATCTCATTTAATTAAAGTTTTAAAAAGAAATTCCTAAAAATTCTTCTCTGTACAAGTGTCACACATCCCCTTCATTCCTCCATTATTTAATTTATTTAATTAATTAATTATCTAATTTCCCTCACCCACCTAGAGTTACTCCTAGAATCACTCCTAGGTGTCCCCAAATTCCCTTACATGTTTTAAAGGCTTTCCCTATTATGAAATTGTTAATTCAGTTTAAAATTAGAAAGCTCTTAAATGGTAGATTCTTTACTAAGTTGACTTTCCTCTTTTCCCCTTAAGTTCCCTTTTTCCCTTTTTATCTTACCTCGTTTCCCTAGTTTCCTAATTTTTTATTTTCCCTCTTTCCCCTTTTTAATTAGAACTCAAAAAGGAAAGTGTGGAATTTAACCCCTTTTTCCCTTTTATCGTTTAATTAGTATATTTTAAATTATCAAAAAGATAAAACAATTAATCCCAACAGATTTTTTATTTTTTTTATGAATAATTTAAATTTCTTACTCCCTTCGTGTAACAAGATTTTATGAGGATCATAATTATTATTTAGGTTGTTTTTATTTTAATTATTATTATTTTTTTATTTTTTTATTTTTTTAAAGGTAGACAAAATTTTACCACTAATGTAATTTAGACTTAGACCTTAATTTTATACTGGGTGACATTTAATTAGGGAAATTGTTTTAAAATACTTAACATATTATTCGTCCTAAGTCCATCTAGGTTCATTCCTCTATCATAAACAATGCGACGTGCCCTTCAGGGCAGACCAGGTGCTCCAAGGGTACCACTCACCTCATCTGTTCCCTTGCACGACATGTCCTTCAGGACGCACTACATGCTCCAAGGGTGCCACTCGCCTCTCTCCATTTTTCTTGCACGACGTGCCCTTCAGGACGCACCACGTGCTCCAAGGGTGCCACTCGCCTCTTGACTGACTTGGTAGACATCAATAACCCCTGGAGTCAATACTCCGCCAGGTGAACTTGTGGGAGACTAAGGGCTTCTAAGGAATAAGGCCCCCAGCTTATTGCACGCCCCTTAGAATCATCATGAGTGACTGTCGTAGTCTGCCCTCACGACATTGTGGGTCCTCTCGAACTAGGTAGTTGTTAACCTACAGTTCGAGCCACGACGAGAGTGCTAGTACGTTGTGGCAGGGATGTTGTCCGCACCTCTCCCTCAACATCTCTGGCAGTCGTGCGTGACCCCTTTACTCCATATGTGAGTCTGGTCGGCAAGCTATCGTCAGCCTGCATCATCAAAAAATCATGTCAGAACATATCCATATCATATCATCCAGTCAGATGCACTAATATCATAGTAAAACAATCAAACCCTAATGGCACACTCCCTGACTCGATCCGGAGTCCAAGGGGTTTCGTCGATGCCTCTGCATCCTCGAGGTCAAAAACCCTGCACACTTAGTAAAATCGAGTCAATAAAACCTGTCTACGTAAATGTAGTAAAACAACATGTCATCAACCCATAACGCCTCATAATCAAAATCAAAAGTTTTAATAGCATAATAATCCGGATCACTTGCGAGCAAGTGTCCTCAAAGAATAATTTTGCTCAGTGCGCTAGAGCGGGATGTTACACGATGGAAAATAATAGGTGAGACATCAGGTAATGTGTTAAACATGGAGAACAGGGGAAGGAAAAAGGATAGAGGAAATGGCTCAGGGAACCGTGGGAATTCTAGGAAAGAAAGATCCAAATACAGACTTGGAAAGATAGAGTGTTGGAATTTTGGGAAGAAATGACATCTGGAGAAAGACTGTAGAGCTACAAAGAAACAAATATATGGATAACAAGAGAAAAATTAGGAAGCAAATATAACAGGTGATGTGTTACAATATGCTTGATTCTTTCTGTAGATAATATTTATGAGTCTTGGGTAGTATATTCAAGGGACTCATTTCATGCCACACCCCATAGGAAACATTTTATATATTATGTTCAAGGTGATTTTGGATAGGTTCATTTGGGTGATGATGCACCATGCAAAATTGTTGGAATGGGAAAGGTAAAAATAAAGAAAAGGAATGGAAACCAATGGTTGTTGAAAGAGGTAAGACATGTTACATATCTAAGGAAAAATATAATTTCAACAAGGAAGTTTTCAAGTGAAGGTTGTATATCCATATTTACAGATAAGGTGTGGAAGGTCACCAAAGGATAATTGGTGATAGAAAAAGGAGAGAAGGTAGGTACACTTTATTTATGTACTGGTAATACTGAATATTCTATCTCTTTAGTTTCTACATGAGTGGTATCACACTGTGGCATCATAGGCTTGGAAACATGAGTGAGAAGGGGATGAAGATACTTCACAAAATAAATGTGTTTCCAGATATTAAAAAAATTGATTTGGATTTCTATGAGCATTGTGTTTATGGAAAACAGAAGAGAGTCAAATTTCTCAAAGTCATAAAATAAAAGAAGAGTGAAAGGTTATATCTTGTGCATACAGATGTATGGGGACTAGCTCAGGGATCATCTCTTGGTGGATCTCGTTATTATGTTACTTTTATTTATGATGCAACTAAAAAAACTTGGGTTTATGTAACATCTCTCTCTTGCGCGCACATGTTTTGACTTATTCTTTGAGGACACTTACGTGCAAGTGATTTGGTTCATTATAGGATTGTCTGCTTCACTTATGGATTATGATAATGATGTTTATGGATTATGATGTTATGTTATTTGATTATCTATGTATAGATAGGTTTTATTGATGGGTTCTCCTAAGTGTGTAGGACATTGACAGATTGGGGATGTCGATGGCATCGGTGGACCTCCTTGGACTCTCGATCGAGTTAGGGAGTGGAATGTATATGGTTTGGGTATTTCCATTTTTTCATATGTGATATATGATCAGGTATATTATTATGTTGTTTATGGATCATTGACATGATTCGCTGATGGATGCAGGCTGATGATTTCTTGCTAATCATACTCACATTAGGATTAAAGGGGGCATGCACAAAAACCATATATATTGAGGGAGAGGTGTGGCAGAATCCCTGCCATAGCCTACTAGCAGTCTTTCTGTGGCTCGAATTGTAGGATAAGGATTACCTAGTTCGAGATATCCACGATGCCATGAGGGAAGACTGAGAAATTCGCTCACGGAGATTCTAAGGGGTGAAAAATAAGGAAGGTTCCTTATTCCTTAGATGCCCTTAGTCTCCCACAAGGTCGCCTGATGCAGTATTAACTTCAAGGGTTGGACAACTACCAAAATCAGTAAAAGGGGAGTGGCACCCTTGGAGCACATAGTGCGTCTTGAAGGGCATGTCGTGCAAATAAAACATGAATAAAGGCGAGTAGCACCCTTGGAGCACCTAGTGCGTCTTGAAGGGAACGTCGTGATTTTAATAAAGGTGAGACAATGAACTAGATGCCTAGAAATCAATAAATTGTTTTGACATGGTCAGCCTTGAAATAAAAGTTAAATGAGTAATTTTATTATAAAATTTCCATAAAAATTATAATCCTGGTTGAAAATTAAGCCTAGGTATAAATAGGGAAAGAAGACTAAAAACTAAATAATAAATTAATAAAAGGGGGGGATGAAGAAAAATCAAGTGAAGAATTTAAAAGAGAAATAAATTATGTAAGAATTAATTATTGTTTATGTGCAAGACATGTTAATTTGTAACTTAGAAAAAAAGGGGAAATGAATTCAAAAAGGAATGTGGAAACATAGAAAGGAATCTAGTCCAGTCTAACTAAAGAACTTTCCTAAATAAAATACAACTAAGTTTTAGAAAGGCATCAATCATTAAAAGGAATTGGAGGGAATAAAGGGAAAACAAGGAGCGCTTTTAGGATGGGTGAGGGAAATTGGCATTTAATTTAATTAAATAAATGAATTTCTAGGGCAACTAAGGGATCGGGTGACAAGTGTACAAGGGAGACTATTTCCTAATAAATTTTTAATAAAAATAATTTAACATGCAATTGGAAAGGGTCACTAAGAAGAAATCTATAAAAGTAATGGCAGGGAAGAGCAATGGATCACGACTGGTATGCGTAAGGTTATGCTACCAAAATTTATTTGAATGATTTTTCTTGTGGGAGTTGGGACACCCATCTCGAATAGAGAATGGTAGCTTGACCTTGTGAGGCTAGATGGGAGCTAGCTTTTTCTCTGGTTTTGGTGTGTGTGGCCCCTTTGCAGCTCGGGGGGCTCAGGGGGAAGAAGAGCACCCCTATCGTTGGTTGGGAGGTACCAGTGAGGTCTCAACGATTATCAAGCAGGAGCAAGGAGGATCGTCAGTCACCGAAGAACATCACAAGTCCATCCATCGGTTACGGTACACATGTTTAAAATTTGCATTGTAAATTAGTTATTTTTTTTTTGTATATGGAATTATATGTTGATGGAAATTGTAATGTATTATCAAACTGGATGTGTGAGAATTTACTTATTCCATTGATATGATAATGAAAATGCATGTGTTTATAATTTAAAACCTGGGTTTTCTCCTTCAATATCATTGTGATTTACATTTACCCTCAACATTTGTAATGGGCTTTCTTTGAAGTTTTCTAACTTCTGCATTCATTCTAGGATCAAATGCCCACAATTTTTCTCATCCAAAATTGTTGATGGACGACAATTCAAGGGTTCTATGCTTTTTATTTTTGTTGCATGTAGATATTTTTCCCCAGCGATAGATTGTGTTCACTTCCTAAACTTGTGTTTTTCTTAAGTCTCTAAGATATTGTTCTCTGTCTTTGGCTCCTTCTCCCATTAAATCTTATCTCTAAGTATTCTTGTGGTTGAGAGCTCCTTTATAAAAATTATTTTTAAAACTCTAATGGGATCTCTCCTATCTCTGCATCTTCTTGTGGTTGAGAGCTCCTTTAAAAACAATTTTTAAAACTCTGTTGGGCTCTCTCCTATCTCTGCATCTTCCTGTGGTTGAGAGATCCTTTAAAAAATGATTTTTAAAACTCGGTTGGGCTCCCTCCTATATCTGCATTTTCTGGTGGTTGAGAGCTCCTTCAAAAATGATTTTTAAAACTCGGTTGGGATCTCTCCTATCTCTGTTTTTTCCTATGGTTGAGAGCTACCTTAAAAATGATTTTTAAAACTCGGTTGGGCTCTCTCCTATCTCTGTGTTTTTCCTGTGGAATGGCTCCTTTAAAAACGATTTTTAAAACTCGATTTACTCTCTCCTTACCTCTTTTGCACAAAGATTTCTCTACTGAACAACAATGCCCCTTTTTCCTTCCACATCTCTATGTTGGGCCTCGATTTCTCCCAAGACTTTGAGCTCTTACCCTGGCAGGATGATCCCGATTTACCTCTGTGATGGAAGTAATTTCACCCACTATTTCCTTCAATTCTCTCCCTTAGGCTCCACATCTTCACGTTACCTTTGCGTGGGGAAAAAATTTCACCCAGCTACGAGAAGGAATCTATACATGACCATTGCCCAGGGAGTTACCCTTTTGCCAACACTTTTCACTCGACTGTTGGGTTATTTTTGTTGCTCATCATTTTTCGAGCACCTTTAATGGTTAGTGATCTACTGGGATATTGCTTACACAGATTTCGTTGTGATTAATGGTTGACAAGTATGTCTCTTCGTGTTTCCAGCGCTTTTAATTAAGAGTTTTTATTTTAAGAAAAAGAGCTATTGCTTTCCTTTGAAGTTATTCCATTATTTAGGTTTATAGCCTTTCTCTATTGATGTTTGCATTATTGAGTTTGGTATTAATTAATTATCAAGATCAAGTTATACCCAAGTTATCATTGTTTGTGAGAAGATATGTTTCTACATAGTTGATATTTAAATGTACTTGAAATCCCAATAATAAAATGGCATTCATATTATATTCAAATTTTAGGAACTATAGGATTTGAATTCCAACTGATAAAGTGTAATCATATTTCATTCAATTTTGTACTATGTGACTTATGGTTATTGTATTCACCCCTCCAAATTTAATGCTATGTGGTTTTGGGGCAATTCACCTTTATTACCTATGTTTGTTGGTCTTTTACTTTATAAAATTAATGCATAATAAAATATGTTGTTAATAAATTGTTGACCTTGTGCAATATGGTTTAGAATAAAAATTTAAGGTTGGGCCTTAATGTGTAATATTACTGTATGATAAGTGTTGGGAAGTTGTTGCACCACAAATAATGGATAGTTGCTTTGGCGCAATAAATTTTCAGTGTCGATGAATGACTTAGTTAAATAATTGATTGTGCACACTGAATAATGTTACACATGGTTAATTAAGTGGCTAGATATCTCGGCGTCTTAAATTGTTGATGTGTGAATGATGGATTATTGAATAGAATTACTCGTGTTATTAAAAAATTTCTAATGTTGATTTAACATCTATTTTCTTGCGCCTTTAAATTTGTAATGTTTGATGGATTAATAACTAGATTACCTTGCACCCTTGAATATCGATGTTGCTGGATTGAATTAAAATTGGATTACTTGCGCTGTGTAGTTAGAATTTGATGATTACCTTTGCTCCTTGTAGTAAAGTAGATGTTGATCTTGCATCCCGAATTTAAAATAAAGTTGATTAAATTGCGCATGATTAATGAAATGTATGGATGTTATGTAATTATTTGACCCTTGCACAATGATTATTTTTTATTGATGAATGATAAATTTGTTTATACTTGCGCCCTTAGAATGATGTCATCATATGATTAATTGATTTAATTATATTCTCTTATGCCTTGCGAATAAAATCGACTTATCTTGTGTCTTGAATCGTTGATGTGAAAATAATGAATTAATGGAATCGAATCCTTGCGTGCAGAACTATAATGTATTGTACGATGTTTTGGATTTCTCTCGTGAATGGAATTTCATGTCATGAATGATGAACATAGATACAAGTCTTCTTGCGTGGAATGAAATTTTATTATGGTGGATGGTTCCTTATTGTGATTGGGTTGCGCCTCGAAATTTCTGATAAATTCTTTGCGCCTTGGATTTAATATGGTCTATGATGTGTTATGTGAATGATCACTCGTGCGCCATGTTTAACTATGGATTAGGATTGTTGATTGGCACCGGGGGGCAATACTCCTCTCCCTATCAAAATCCACCCGCAAAAATAATCTGACTGGGATTTGAATGTCGCCCCTTTATTCGGGCTGGGCCTGTAGTCCACCATCTCTTCATCTGTCCCGTCCATGTCCACGTGGAGCTCCCTCCCAGACAACTCGCATCCAGAATGACATCAGTGGGGGCTATACGATGGACCAAGCCGAGAAAACATCCGAAGGGAATCCGACGGGTCACCGGGGTAGAAAAATCTGATCGCCAAAACCTAGACGTGGCAGGGCCTCAGCGTTGTGGCTAATGAACATTCGCTCATCTCCCAGATTTAAAAGAAAATCAAGTGTATATATATATTCTAGTATAAATAAAATAAGCATTGCATGGCATCTTAGTCCCCTCCAAGCAGATTTGAAAATGAAGAATAGTAAAGACTTAAGATGATATGGGGTCTCATTCATGTCGACATCAATTAAGACCCCAGAAAACTAGGGGAGTGCACTATCTAGAGGTGCTATTGGGCAGGGGTAGGGTTATACTTTGTTACGGAAAGGCATATTGTTGGCTTAAGGGTCTTGACAACCCTATATACATACTCAATAACTGCACCAACAACATAGCATCTCCATCCTATATGGGTGAGATGCAATCGGAGTGAGAAACAAAATGAATCAGGATGAAGTATTGACCTGAAAAGACAAGACCGGGCTGGCCAACCAAGCCTGGATAAAATAGTAGGCGGACGTGGTGAAAATAAAGTAGGAGGTTCGTGAGAGCATTCAAGTGCCTCTCAAATCCCTCGGGGGAGGAAGCCAAAAAGGATAACATCATGCATCAATCGAAGTGACACATAGGTTTGGACACATAGCAGGGTGTAGGGGCACAAATCTGGAGAGCAAATCATTGATAGGAGGGAAGTAGAAAGCACACATTTATTGTAATCTACTCATTATTTCAGCTATATATACATTGTAATTTTTTTTACTCTCTCCATAAATATAATCATATAATTTGGTTGCCATTTAAGTATATCTCTCACAAACATCATCAAACGGAAACCACGATCTCGCCCATACATGAAAACCACAATTACCTTGAGTTAACAAATTCAAATTTGTCAACCATTATACCATTCTCATTCTCATAATATTATAATATTCTTTTGTTTGCATTATACCATTCTCATGTGAATGGCTATAGATAATGTCACCTCAAATAAAAGAATCAGTAATATCATACTCACATAAATTTATTAAATTATGTCAAGTTGTGTGGTGTTTATTACATTATGTCAAGTTGTGTGGTGTTTATTACATTATGTCAGGTTATGATGATGACATAAATAGTCGTAGTGTAAATGTGTTAGGTTTTTTCTCTTTTCCGGTGAGATATGGTTGGATTTACAAATTTGATTGGTTAAATCTGTATAATCCTAGTGTTCTAGGAGTTTTTCAGCAAACTGTATCCATTTCTGCATTTAAAAATGCAATTTTAAAAATTGTGATTTCATATGAATATATGTTCCCGGATTCCGACAAAACCAATTAAATTAATTAGAAAATAGATTTTATAAAATTAATAAAGAAAATTCATACACATCTAACAACCTCTAAATTAAAAAATAATACAAAATTATCAATTACTATAATAACATATAAATTAAAAAAAAAAAAATACAAAATTAGCTATTACTACATAACGTGCTTTTAGGTAGATATAATAAGTTTACAAAACATTTTGTATTTAGCTGAACACGAAAATGATAACCATTTTATATTTTGGGGGAACACAAAATTTACAAACTAGAAATATATATAGAGCAATTTATAAATAGAACCTTCTACATTTGGTAGAGTTTCAACTAGGAGGAGGATGTTATTAGTAGAAATGCAAATTTGTTTACTCCATGTCTTTTCTCAACAATTTTTATTCTAAAAAATTCCATAGATTGTTCACACGCGCATAAATAGCACAGTTCCTAAATAATCCTTTTTCTGACCTATTCAATAGGATTAACGAAATCGACTTCTACTAGATTCAATAAGTATTTTTTTACTAATTCCATAACCACCTTTAGGTATCTCAATACCTATTATGATCGTCATTGTGTATTGCCCGATTTCTAGTACTAAGAGTAATTTTCATTTAGATAAATTTCTGAATAATTTTAATTAAAATTCTTTTACAAAAATCTTCATAAATCCTTTCAATAATAGCATTGTAATAGGAATAAGCACTTCCCACTTGTGTTGGATACAACCAATTTGTCTCATAAAGAGTAAGCTTTAGAGATACTTAGGCTTCTAACAACGACCGATACATCTTCCACTATTGACGAATTTTCAAACAACTGAGGAAAATTTAGTTAGAGCAACCGACCGAACTCCGTATTGACCTGTTGGGGTGATTTTTGTTAAGTTGTTTAGAAATGGAGCCATTGAATGAGTTTTCAGATGAATTCATGGCATGACTTATTCATTCCAAGCAAAAGCATCCCCTTTCCTAAAAACTGCACCGCCCTCCTCTTTCAATAGAAATGTATACAACATCACAAGGGATGTTAAAAATGCTAAAAAGGCGGGATCAATCTCTCCCATAGCCTAGTTCGATATTACCAATTACAAGAGTCAAGTACAAGTGGTTTATTTTTCATTTCATTTTGATTCAATAAATGAGTATCTAAGTGGGTTCAATGGTTAAGAACATGTGTTATTTCTGAGAAGGTCACAAGTTCAAAACTGGGACGTCTCAGCCCCTGTTAATCGCTGATTTATTCTCTAATTAAATTAAAAAAAATTGAGATTTAGAAGAGAAAAAAATACCCAAAAGATTAAAAAAAAATCTTATTGTAGTTCATCAATTACATCAGAAATTAAATGTATATCTATAATTTTCAAGAAAAAAGGTGAAGTCTCACACAATTACATGTGGCATATAGAAGAGGGAAACCCACCCACTCGGATCTTTCACAACATTAAACACAATGAAATCCACGTTTGAAAGAGGTAGTGAGTACTGAATTTATCCATCGTGGACATAACAAAGTCATGAAACGTGGTTTGGAAATGTGTTGTGTGCGTCCATGTCAGCGACCGATTCACCACAACCTCGACCACATTGAAACGTATACCATACGCCTAGATTGTGATAATTTTTGAACATGCTTACTTTGTGGTATGGCAAAGAGTACTCAATGAATAATCTCATGTCTCTTTTGTATGATTAAATTGATCTTTATTGATTGTGTTATCGCCACGACCAGAACATCACTGGCCATTGGACACGCCGTTTCATTGCAATTTCAATACATAACAAAATAATATATATTATAATATATTAATATGTCACCCAGATACAACTCATCGCACATTTCTTTAGAAATTACCTTCTAAGTTTGAAATGTCAAATCTGAAATACTCTGTTTCGCTGTTTGGCTGCCACTTGTTAAGTATATCTATTGGAGATGGGCACAATTAATCACCTTTTAATCTAAAATTCTAATTTAATCTGATGGCTAACAATTGAAGACGCTGGCATATTCTTAGTCGTCCTCCCAAATCAATGAATATGATTTACTCTTCATAACTTCCTTGTATTTTTGAATGCATCAATTAACCTGTTTACTTTTTAACATTTACCTAATAAGAAATTACTGTACTACCATATGATTGCCACATTTAACTCATTAACCTTTGGAATTACCACATTTGAAATTAACTCTTAGATTTCCTCAGCTCTATGTGCGTTTCAGCTGTCCATACGTTTCAGCTGTCTAAGACTTTCGAGTTCACCAACCACTTTGCTGCTGTGCTAGTGAGGTTTTACAATCTTTTTACTTATTCTTAAAATAAAAAACTATTGGGATTGATTACACTGTGCATGGCTACAACTTGAAAAACTATTGGGATTGATTACACTGTGCATGGCTACAACTTGTGGTTGCTCCCTCGCGCACTCTTTCAGTTGTTTACTTCAGAGTCAGATCAGAAACCCCGAGAAGAGCAGGGCATTCCCAGGTGGTCGATCGCTACCAAAGGAATAGGGAGACAGAGCATTACTCTCCCTTTATTTTAAGTGGGACGTCAAGTAAATATAGAATATTATGAGGCCGAGAAATCGACCGGCCGAACGGAGAGTAGGACGAAACCTATTGATAGGGAGGAAGAGGGGAAGTTTCTCCATTGCATCCAGACAAAACACTTCCTTGCTAAATCAGTGTGCCCAACCGAGAAGAATGGAGCGAGTCGGGACGCATGAAAATGATGTCAGAGCTTGCGTGAGCAGAATTGTGCAGAATTTTCCTCGCTCTTTTCAACACGATGAAGATAAGATTGAAATTCAACGACTCGTACCAAATTCGACCCCTGGTCACATGGAGCCCACAGAAAGACAATAAAGTTGAGAGTTGGGTTGGCCATATTGGTAGGGCTTTGAAGGATTATGGCCCTCAAAGGTAGTCTTGTGAGCCGCGCGAAGACCAAAATTGGATGACATACTTGATGAAGATGTCTTCTTATTTCATTCAAATCCAGCCATCCATTTTCACAAACACCAAGAAGAGGAAGAAGAACCAGAACTGGCGAACCTACAAGCAAGTAACTGACGAGATGTTGCCTTGGTCCTCAAAGGAAGATTTGTTTTCGATTGAGTGCTCAGAATCGAATAAAGGTCAATCGATCTTAATTCAAATGGTTGCTCTATTGACTGGAAAGGAGTGTGTTGTATAGAACCAAGGCTTAGTACAGTGCCTACAAATGCATTTGTTGGTCTTTGAATCGAAGCAGGTTTTATCTCTTACTGGGATTCTTCGCTATCTTTTTGTCGTTCATTTTATATGTCTCTTGTTCTTAGGGGGCTCCAGGGGGGGATTGATGATTGTTTGGTGATGTATTGGATCCTCATATTATTCTAGTTTAAGGTTAGTTGTCAGGCTTGAAAGGTTGGTTGGCTAGTCTGTCTTACGGTTAGGGGGATTTAATTATGGAATCGCACTGTTTTATTTTCCCATACAATCTAGGTGTTTGTTACATAGGAAGAATTTGATTTTACATAGGAATAATTTAAATTAACAAAAATCAGAGAGCAAGAGCTCGAATAGTAAGAGTTCAAAGACAACTCGGTCGATTCAATTGCTTAGAGTTGCGGAGGAGAAATTATAGAGGAAGAAATGAAGTAATTGAGGCCAATAACAACCAAACACAGTGGAGATTTTTCATTGACTTATGAATCGACAAAAACACAACAAGGGATTGATGTTTATTCTTCCATTTTCCAACTTTAATATTACCTACCTCCCTTTAACTATGGTCGTGACCTAGCAATTGGAAAAAATTCTTAACGACTTCCAAACTAGGAAAAGTGCTCTCTACAGCTACATCTATCGATTAGTTTCTTTGTTAGTTTGTTGTTTTTTCTTGTTTTCTCTCTTCATGTTTGAGAAATCACCCACCACAAAAATAGATTAATAACGATCTGTGATCATTCATAATTGTCTAATTGATATGTGAGTAGAGTCTGATTTGTGTAATTAACAATTTTATATATGGTTTCCACACCTAACGAGTGCAAGTAGAAACAATAACGAACCTGATATCCATGACATACCTTCCATCCATCGCCAACCTCTTCTTCTTTGTTTTTTGGATTAATGATTTGTTTTTTGGATTAATGATTGGTGATGTTTTTGTTTCTCTTTTTTTTTATTATTAATGACTGACGATGTGTCTGTGGGTTAACATCCATTCATCACTAGACTCTTCTTATTTATTTTTTGAATTACTGACTGATGATGTTTCTACAGGTTAACACGAACCTACATCACAATCTCTGCAAACTACAGGTGAAATCACTAGGGTGCACATGATTCTATGAAGATAATGAAGTCGTGAGAAGGATTTCGCTAAACCTAAAACATCCCACCGCCTTTCCCTCACAGCGTGCAGCCAATGAAGCCATGAGAAAGATTTCGTTGAAGCTAAAGCATCCCACCACCTTGCCCTCAAAGAAGGATTTTGAGGAAGCCACAACATCCCACCGCCTTTCCCCAACAGCTTGCATGTTGGAGATCAAAACAAATGCATGAATGTCTACTGACAATGAATTAATTAAATGACAGAAAACTTGTTGATGGATTTATTAATTGACATGAGTGTCAAAGTGTCAAATGTATTTAATGAAGTTGATATTACCAACAATATCGCCGCCACCTCTGTGATAAGATGTGAAAGTTATGCATCCAATAAAAATGCAAAAAATAGGTTTTGTTCAAATTTTATATTAAATGATCAATAATATACATTATTGATAGTTAACTATGTTAAACTTTATAACTCAACACAAAATTAAAAGTCAATGGCCTAAGTAATAGTAAGTCAAAGGACAAATTGATCGCTATAGTACTTGTTGAAGGGTAGGGATCATAATCATCTATAATTTCTTTGAATTCAAAATCAACCTTCGTCTTCACCCCTTCTATGTTCACCTCAACTTGCTCTAATTGGCCTATGGGGTAGATCTCATATTGATTTACCAACCACAGTTGGATGGGTGACCATACCAAGCTTGTTTTACCCATCAATTCTGAGGACTTCTTAGGCAGGATGTTCATGTCAGAGACCAGATCCAACATGATATACTCCATTTCATAAGTATTGATTTCAGTTTTCATCTTGAACTATTTTCCTCTGCACTTCTACTTACTGACCTGGCACAGATTCCTCTCTAGTAGAGGGGATGATATAGCTTTCTCTGTCCTTTCTTCCCCATTCAGGTAGCTAACAACTACGTCAAATTTCTTGCAACATCAGGATCACTTAGCAATCTCAAACAACAACATAAGAAGTTACTTACGTGATCCTTAGTTTATGCTTCGTGACCCAACTCATGCAATGCTTCTTTGCATGTCGTGCGTTTCAACATCTCATGCACATGTTCCCTAATCGTTGTGTTTTCAGTGCATCACATATCCTCTTGTGTGCATGTTTCTTCCAATGACCTTTGCATCGTGAGTTGTATTTCTTTGTGCATTCCAATGCATTCTAATGGAATCTACATCATGCACTATAATTCTTAATGGGGGCGAGCCTTTTCCAACAACCTTTGTGTTGCACACTAGACATATTCAAGAATCCAAGCCTCCTCAAGCAACCTTTGAGTTGTGCACTACAACTCCTCTCACGCTCTTTCTTCTTTGATGACCCTTTGTGCATCGCACAAAAACTTATTTTGTTGAGCAACATCAAACTTAGGAGTGGTCTATGTCACCTTCCTTATATTTCCCTTCAGTCTTTGGCCTGAGATTTAACTATGCTTCAAGCCCAATTATATCTTCGTATCATTGTAGGTTATCACCCATACATATACTTCCTCATCCTTTTTTTTCTGATTTCTGCATGGCTTTGCATGCACCATATTGCAATGTGCCTTCTTTTGTTCTCACTTCTTCAATAAGTGGGGAAATTCCTCAATGATGTGCTCAAGGCTGTAACAATATGCATATATATTACACACATGTTTGTCACTCTTAAGTAAGCGAGTGTTTAACATGATACCTAGACATGTTGGGGGAGAAATTTATCATATGAAGATCAAAATACTATGTGCACATGTTTTATTCATTTTTATTGAAAAAATGAAATTAATTTATTGTGAGAATCTACCTCACATCTAGTTTCCTAATCTCAAGGAGAAGATGACAGTCTCATGGGTGGTTGAGAGATTTTCTCAAACCAATATCATAATTTGATGTATCTTGAGAGATATTTTCTCCCTAAAATTCTTGAGAGATATTTTCTCCCTGAAAATCTTAGAGATCCCAATTTAGTGGATCTAGTGAGTGATCTTTTCCATGGTGGTTAAGCCTCCAACTCCTATATAATAAGTGCATTCCAAAGTAAAATAGGGGTAAGAGAATAGTTCATAGCATCATACCTACCGTGTTGTGGCAGAAAGGGGCTAGAAAAAGGATAGTTTGGAGAAACACTAGCACAACTTACAAAGTTGTAAGTTCTTCCATGTTTTCCATTATTAATATATAACTTGGCCTATTTCTCTTAAGGTCTACATTGTTCATTTCATGAATGTTTATCTTTGTCTTGTTTAAGTCCAACATAGATAAATCTACTTTCATCTAACGATATATAGTAGGAGAATAGGATTGTATCGTCTCTTGCTGGAGGGATACTTCCATTCTTGAATTTTTTAGATCAAGTTCAACGGTTGGAGCAACGAGGACAACCTACATGAAAGAGGCAAGCCATTTAGTTTTTCCTCTCTCTCTCTCTTCTGATTTAATTAATTAACATATAAATTAGTCTTAAGGGGAAGTTAGTGTCCATTTGTTTTCCCTTTGTCTTGGATCAAAGGAAACCCGATCCAAGGGGGATTTCACCTATCTGTAGGGGGAATTCACCACAACAAAAAAATGGTGACTCCACTGGGAACGTTTCCGCTAGAGGAAAACCTTCGATTGTGGTCCAGTACGTCACTTGAGGAAAACCTTCAGCTATGGGTCAGTTTCCAGCTGGGGGGGAAGCTTCATCTATGGGTCAGTTTCTAGTTGGGGGAAACCTTTAGTTGCGGGTCAGTTTCCAACTAGGGGGAAACCTTCAGTTGAAAGGCAGTTTCCAGCTGGAGGGAAACCTTCAATTGTAGGTCAATTTGTAGCTGGAGGGAATCCTTTAGTTATGGGAGATTATAATCCATGTGGTTAGCAGCCAGTTTGGAGGCAAAATCTCACTAGAAACCAACCTCTATCCTAGGGGAGGATTGTTATGTCAATATCGTCTACCACTACATGCCTTTATTCTAGACAACCATATCCAGGAGTTTCAAATACTCCATGGGGTCAATGACCTGATCTGATGGGTCTTATGGAAGGAGCATTTCCCACTCAAAATCTGAATGTCGTGTGCCCAACTCCCCAACCCTCTTAGAAATAGTATATGGGAGGGCCATCGGTTTTTCCAATGGTTGCACAACTGATATATGGTACTACTAGCATCCCCATTCTACATTAATATGCCCAAGCTAACCGACAAAATCCCTTTTTAGCCACTTCGAATCTACCATATTTGTCGTGCCTGACCAATCATCTCATACTTCATGCTCCATTTTGGCCACCAATATTCACTAAGCTACCCTCGGATATACCAAATTTTGATGGAAGCCCTGGAGAAGACCCCAATAATCACGTAATGACCTTCCATCTTTGGTGTTATTATAACTCTTTGATGGATGATTCCATTCGTTTACGTTTTTTCCAGAGAACCCTTACGGGAGCGACAAAAAAATGGTATATTGAATTTCCATGACACTCCTTCAATGACTTTAATACTCTCTCTATGGATTTCTTGACTCATTTTCAACTGCCAATCCAATATGAGAGTAGTACTGAGCTTTTAACCTTGCTTAGAAAATCCACCTCTACCTGTATATCTAATTATATTCATGAATGGAGGCGGATGTGACAATTTATTAAAGCCCAAATTCCACACCAACTCTTTCCAGATTGGTTTACCATGTCATTATTTTCACCCATTTCTAGAGATGTCTCCATGGGAGGTATTGTCACTAAAGAGTAAGAGATCAGTCATGCTCAATAATTGGACTTGGCATATTCTTAATCTAACACACTTTATGACTTAATCCATCATGCTCCCCTTTTGTCAACCAATCCATCAAGACCGTCTCTGGAAGCCCATGCCAATGGCATGCTCGGTATTGTTACCAACACCAAAACTGCTCCCTCTCATGCACAAACCTCCGAGGTGAATGTAGTTCAATCCACTTCATCTCAACAACCTAGAGGTAAGAAGAAAAACAAGGGTAAATCCAAGAAATTCTCTAACTAACATGAGAGTACAAAATTTGTTGATACCCAGCCAAAAAGGAAGATGAAGTTTCCTTTCCATATTTGTGCAAATGACCATCACATGAAAGACTGTCTTCATCATGAGGAAGTCACCAAATTTGTGAAGGGTGCCTCCCAACCGACAGTGTTAACTAACCCTTTCCCACCTCAGTAGCAAAAAATGGTTGCACAAACTCCTGCCCCTCTACAATGGGCCAATGTAAGTCATTCCTACCATGGGGATGTTTCATCAAGATCCTCTTAGGTTTTTATGTGTAAGGAGATGGTTAGTCTAACAACCAGAGATAACACTTATGAAACTCCTCCAGGAAATCATGCTAATGGAGGTGCTACAGATAATCCCTCCACTTCCACTCCTCCTCCATCTTCCACCTGAGGCTCGTTGTTGACTCAGTGTTGCGGCCTCCCAAGGGAACAATTCAAAAGTCGATTTTCAATCCAGGTGCCTGTGCTACTCAAAGTTACAACATTGTTGAAGATTTGGCGCAAGCACCTTGTCCTATGTCGATGCTTGAAGTTCTAAAAAAATATCCAACTCAACGTAGAACCCTGTTATTATCCATTGGAGGTGTTGACTGAGAGGCATCAAATATGATTATGTTTAATCTGGACTATTTTAAACTAAGGCTCTCCCACCACCTAGAATTCCAAATTCAAGCTATGGTTCATGGGCACAACATTCAAATTTGCACTGTTTTGGATGAAGGATCCTCCACATCTGCCATGTCTTTTTCCTGTTGGAGTGATCCATATGGATTTCGGTGGCCTCCCACCTATTCCAACTAGCTCATTTTGGCAGTTTTCCAGTTTGGCAGTTGTTTTCCTAGTTTTTAGGTCGCCAACTTTTGGGGTCGTTTTGAGGCCCTAAACAACGTTTTTAAGGCTCGCCACAATTATATTGTAATCGAAGCCAGATTCGAATGAAAAAATGTCTATTCCTCGGACAAACCTTTCCAACGGGCTATCGTGTGCCTGAAACAAAGATCATATTAAAAAGTTACAACCCCGAGAAGTTGATGTACTAACTTACCCAAACGAGGCCCACATGACTTTTGGTGCTTCATCTCCCAGGGTTAGGTTTCTAGATGTCTAGGGTTTTCAAAATTCATGTTTATTCTAAAAAGGCCTTGAGATCCTCATTGTAATCATATTATTTCGAATGAGCGTGGCCGTCACATCTCTTCTCAGAGATAAGCCACCACCATTCTAGCAAGCTTGATTTTTGTTGCATTTTACAGTTTCAACTTATTTCCTTATTGAATAGAAAAATGTTTTATTGTATATCTATTATTCTGTGTTAAGCATATTTTTATAATAATATGTATTCACTTCATTCTTCTCATAGAATCTGAATCAGTGGTACCAGAGCGGTCTCCTCCTTGCCGTTCTTAATGCATGCCCCCATTAAGGTCATGGTACAAAGAATTGGGTCTCGAGCTTGCTTCTCTTGAGGAAAAAATCTCTCGCATGCCCAAGTGACCTCTCATGGCTGGAGAAAAGAAAGATGACGGGATAGGAGATCCCTTCAAAATGTTGCTCGAGGAAGCCCTCGTGCAACATAGGAACGAGATGATGGATAGTTTTGCACAAATCCTTCGGCGGCTACCAACAGGTTACACATCTTCCTCAAATGGAGGCGCTACCCCCTTCAAGGTACAAATCAACTTTGATATTCCTATATTTGATGGTCAAATAGAAATAGATGTCGTAGACAAATGGTTGAATCTGCTAGAAGGGTATTTCTTTGTCCATAATTTCTCAAATAGAGAAAATATTACTTTTGCGCTCCTCAAAGTCGTTCCCCATGTTAAAGATTGGTGGGAAACTTTTTGTGAGCAGAAGGTAACAAAGAAACGCTCATTATTTACATTCACGGTCACCTAGGATTCCTTCAATGATGCTAGTAAGGAAAAATACTACCTTGTTGGAAGTTATGATGATATATATACAAAATGGACCACACTCTAGCAGGAAAGAGACCAAGCAGTGCCCGAGTTCACAAATATCTTCGATACCTTGCGCACCAAGATGGGTATCAAATATTCTAGGCGAAATATAGATCTCAAGTATCGTGTCAGTAAACATATGTATATCCAGGCCGAAATGGAGTTTCTATATATCTCATCGTTGGGCACGGCCTACCGATATGTCATCAAAATCGAACAAAATCTCAAACAAAAGACATGGAAATTTGGCCCTGGGAATCCCTCAACAAAATCCAAGAAAGGGTGACCCCAACCCACAAAACAAAGGACATATAAAATATGGACTGCTTTAGGACAACTAGTCCAGGCCGTAAGAAAACAAGGACACCGGAAAAATAAAGAAAGATATTGAGAAGTGGTGTGACTTCCATAAGATCCCCTGGCATAACAATGTTGATTGTCGCTCAAAGCAATCATTGGTGGTTGAGGTGAAAGCCTCTAAATCAGATGCAGGTTCTGACTCTGAGTTAGAACTATAAAGGAGGAGACGACTCATTGACGCAGAACCCAATGCTACCATTTCTACCACCAAGCTCTAAACCGGTGAACCAAATAATCCAGAGGAAGGAGAGCACATTTTTCATTCATAGATGTGGGTGAACGGTACCCTATTGCACTTCATCATTGCAAGCGGTAGCCAGAAGAAACTCATCTCAACAGAGGTTGTCAAGTGATTCGCCCTGCCGACAACGCCACACCCTTAGCCCTACACCATCGGATGGCTCATCCAAGGAAGAGACATCCATGTCAACCAACAAAGTCACCTTTCATATGGCATCAAGCCCTTCAAAGATTGGGTATTGTGTGATGTTTCCCCTCTCAAAGTTTGTAATGCTATTTTGGGCCAAGCATATTTATGGAAATGCCATGTTGTATATGAGTCTAATCCTTGCAGTGTTATTATTACTTTGAAAAATAAATTGTATAGGATACCTGAGGAAGTCCCACCTAGTGATATTTCCTTGATCTCTGCCAAGCAATGCAGGAAGGTCATCTCTCATATGGGGAAGTTTGGATTATTTGTGATTCGCTCTCAGAATGAGCGAAATATTGCAGTCACATCGAGGGTCTCCGCGACTGACCTCTCCACACAGTAGAATCAAGTGGATAAGGTCGTGGAAGAATACTCAGATATCTTCTCCTCACCTACCGAGGTACCTCTGCACTGTCAGTTCAAGAACCCCATCGATATGACCCTCGACCCACTGTTTCCCAATGGGCCAGTCTACCGTGGATCTCTGTTAGAGAATGAGGAGGTCAAGAGGCAGATCCAAGAACTACTCCACAAGGGGCACATCCATCTCATCTCATCACCTTGCGGGAGCCCAAACGTGCTAGTACAAAAGAAATATGGAACTTGATGACTCTGCATTGATTATCGAGCTCTGAATAAATCACAGTTAAAAAACAATACCTAATTCCCCAAATCAATGACCTCCTTGATCAGCTCATGAGGGCCAAATACTTCAGTATGATTGATCTAAAGTTTGGCTACCACCATATCCTGATAAAACAGAATGATGTATGGAAGACTACCTTCAAGTCAAAGGAAGGTCTTTTTGAATGGTTGGTCATGCCCTTTGGATTGAAAAATGCTCCAACCACTTTCATGAGGATGATGGACGATATTCTGCGACCATTCACCAACTTTTTTTAGTGGTGTATCTGGATGGAATTCTCATTTACAACAAGACTTGGGCAGAACAATTGCAACATATTCAGCAGGTTCTGCACACCCTGAAATAACACAAGCTATAGGACAACCTGGAAAAATGATCCTTCGGCATGGACAAGATCCATTACCTAGGCTACATCCTTGATTAACATGGTGTACATGTGGATCCAACCATGATCCAAGTCATTCGTGACTGGCCAGCCTCAACCACACTCATTGAGCTTCAGAGCTTCTTGGGCCTAGCAAATTTCTACTGTAGGTTCATGTGGGGATTCTCCCATATTTCATGGGCCCTAAGCCAAGTAATGAGGGGTGGTGGTAAGGCAAAATTTTTGTGGGGTCGGTCCCAACAATAAGTGTTCGATGATTTGAAGCAACGCTTATGCTCATCCCCAATACTTTCACTACCAGACCTGCAACAACCCTTTGAGATCGAGACAGATTCTTCAGACTATGATGTGGGCATCGTTCTCACTCAGCACGGCCACCTTGTGGCCTATCATAGAGAGACACTATCAAATGTTGTCTGTAAGTACCCTAATTGTGAAAAATAAATGTACTCCCTTGTGCAAGCCTGTTGCCAATAGAGACATTACATTCTTGGGAATGAGACAATCATCCACACTGATCATAAGCCATTGCAATTCATGTAGACACAAGAAAAATTGAAGAATGAATGCCATCAGAAGTGGTCCACATACTTGCAAAAATTCCACCTCAACATCAAGTATAAAAAAGGAAGCACCAACCGTGTCATTGGTTGCCTCGGCAGACCACCAATCACGGCACTCACCAAAATGCTAGAATCTTGTGGCCATGAGACCTTTGGATGGCCCCAACTCTATGAGAAAGACCTGGACTTCGCCACCACCTACCAAATGTTGGGCGCAAACGTAATTGTCGCTAATTTCCATCTTTAGGATGGGTTGTTTTGTCATCTGGGCCATATCTGCATTCCATCAAGCGAGCGAGCGAATCTGATCTGGGAATCCCACTAAAGTAGGGTGGCAGGAAACTTTGGCATTGAAACGATAGTGGAAATGTTGCAAAAACATTTCTACTGGCCGAAATTTCGACATGAGGTCAAAAAGTATATCAGGTCCTGCACTGCCTACGCTATTGTCAAACTAACCATTAAGAAACATGGCTTGTACACCCCTCTGCCTACTCCTGACAAGGTATGGGAATCCATATCAATGGAATACATGTTGGGCCTCACATCCACCAAGCGAGGAAATGAATGTGTTTTTGTGCTTGTTCATCGCTTTTCTAGGATGGCGATTATGGTCGCCTGCAAGAAGAGAATCACAACAGAGGCCACTACCAAGCTCTTCTTTGAACGAGTCTAGGTACATTCTTGAATCCCACAAAACATTGTCTAAGATCAGTATGATTTATTTCTCATCACATTATGCTCGAGCCTCTGGTCACTGTTGGACACCAAGCTCAACAAATCCACAACCTTCCACCCCCTGAAAAATGGCCAAAACGAGTTCATAAATCGAATGATCGTGCATATCATGCACATGTATAATTCCAATCACCCTCACACATGGGATGACAGTATTCCTTATGTCCAACATAGCTACAACCGAGCCCTGTATAGCTCAAATGGACACAATCCCTTTCAGGTGGGGTTGGGATTCCAACCATTGGGTCCCATAGATGTTGCATTACCCCTTATGATCACCTCGACCGATTCATCTCTAGCTCCAAATGAAGCTGACAAAGCCACCCATTTCATTGAGCAGATCCATCACATTCTCCAACAGGTTCAAGATATCCTATAGAAGTCCAATGACAAGTACAAGCAACTCCATGATCAACACCGGGTGCCACATAAATTTCAGGTGGGTGACAAAATTTGGTTTCATTTTCAGAAAAAACGTATTACCGGACCCTTATCGGACCCGATCGCAAGATTCTCCCACTCTGTTATGGGTCGTACACCATCACCAAGGTTTTGGGTGATAATGGTTTTGAGCTCAACATTCCTCCTTTCCTTGGCCTGCACCCAGTGTTCTATGTGGATCTCCTTCGACCTTATTTCCCAAAATTATTAGACACCTCAAAGATAACAGAAAAACTTACACCAACAGAGATCAACCCCAACTTCATACAACATGAATCCATTGATCATATTGTGGACAAACAAGTCAAGGACACTCGCCAATGAAGGATCCAACTTTATCGAGTTGTCAAAGTAGGGCAGCTTCTGCACCAAGGCAAGTGGCTCACCCGGGACCAAATTCATCAGAAATTTCTTCATCTAATGGGGGAACTCAACGCAATGGAGACCATTTCTTCCTAATGGGGGAGGAATGATCCATATGGATTTCTATGTCCTCTGACCTATTCCAACTAACTCATTTTGGTATTTTTCTAGTTCGACAGTTTTTTTCCTAGTTTTCAGGTCCCTAATTTTTGGGACCGTTTTGAGGCCCTAAACAACATTTTTAGGGATCTCCATATTCAAATTGCATATTGAGAAACGTTTGATGGAAACATGTGTAGTCCTCATATAGAACTTTCCAATGGGCTATCGTCCCCCTAAAACATAGATCGTATGCAAAAGTTACAACCCCAGGAAGTTGATGTACTAACTTACCCAAACGGGGCCCACATGACTTTTGGCGCTTCATCTTCTAGGGTTAGGTTTTTGGATATCTATGGTTTTTGACATTCTTGTTTATTTTAAAAATTCCTTGAGAGATTCATTGTAATGATATTCTTGCGAATGAGTGCATTCGTTACATCTCTTCTCAGAGATAAGTCACCACCATTCTAGCAAGCTTGTTTTCTGCAACATTTTACAGTTTCAACTTATTTCTTTATTGAATAGAAATCAGTTTTATTGTATATCTCTTATTCTATGTTAAGCATCTGTTGATAATAATATGTATTCATTTCGTTCTTCTCATAGATTCTAGATCATGGAGAGACATTGGTTCTCTCGAACTTAATCGATCTCCTACCACCCTTAAAGTGTTTAATGGACATGGTTTCCAACCTTACTGACTCTTGCAATCTTTCATTGTGGAATTGAAGGGAAAAAAAAAATTTCGACATTGAAGTGGTTGATACACCCCTAGATTATAATTCGTTTCTTGGTTTTACTTTGTTCTATGCAATGATTGTCATCGCATCTTCGGTCTTTCTCCTTTTACAATTTCCCCATCAAGGGAAAATTGTGACTGTTGACCAACTTGACTATTGCATACCAGATATTAATAACCACTCAATGAATAATATCCCTTTCCTTGGAAATTATAATATTGAGTATGAAACTGTAGGAGTAGGTCTCCTTAAGGATTCTTCACTCATGGTATTTTTTCCCTTGCCTCCCTCTGATCCCGCACATCAGGTTACCATGTTAAACATGATTACGACTATGGTGCAACAATCCTTTGAATCGTTTGATCCTGAGGTAGTGCCTATCCCATCTGCAATTGAAGCACTAGGTGACATTATGTCATTTAGTCTAATAGAGTCCCATATTCCACATTATTTGGTACCTAAACCTTCTCTTCCTCTACCTATATCAGCTCATCTTCTCTCTTCCTCCCTCTCTGGTGAACCCATCCCGATTAGTAATCGAGACTCTAAGGGAGTGCAAAAGAATATTCAACATACGAACCAAATCTTGGGGGCATGTCTTCAGCCTCTGAACATCATACCAAAGTTAAGCCGCCAACTTATTATGATGATGTTGGGGGAAAAGTATGAACCTCTAGACATATTCTTGGGAAAAATCCTCCAATAGGTATCCACAAACGTACCAACCTCTGGCCATCATGTTGGGAAGAGGCTCGTTCATGGGTATGATACCGAGAATAGTTTATTCTCGATTTCAATCTCATCAAAAATGAAACCAATCTGGATCACATTTCACTTTTTATTTCAATCTCGTCAAAAAAATGATGCAGACAACTGAGCATATTTTTATCACTTTTTTGGGATCGTAAAACCTATATGAAAAATGAACTCTTTCGAGTCTCCTTTAAGCTTTTTTCATACTCCCTAAAAATGAAAATATTCTAAAGTCGGATTATTTCCTTTCACAATCATTAAAAGGTTTAAAAGGGTGTCTATTTGGTATAAGTTTAACCATTTTTATTACCGGATGGACTAATTACGAAAAATGAATACTCTAGTAAACCTTGGCTAGAAGAGTTCTCCCTTGAATTATTTTACACTTTTTCGGGCTTGGGGGACTAAATTTACGAAAAAGAAAACCCATGGAGTCATCTTTAAGATCTTTTCAGACTCTCTAAATGTGAAAATACTGCGAGCTTTCCTTCTTTGGGCTCACAAAATTATGCATCGAAGGACCCATATGGGACCGAACCCCTCCTTCAGGTTCGTTAAACATGTGATGAGGGACTCATCGAAGATTATCTATACCGAGCATCTGTTATCCTCCCCAAGCTCGTTAAAAATAAAAGAGGTACTCATTGTTCATGGTGGGGGGAAATTGAGGGAAGTGGGTTACAGTTTTGGAAAGCATTATGGCAGTTGTTTCATTGTCACCCTTGAACATGGCACATGTTTGCGTCTCGTGTTAAAGTCGGGTAATCTTCTTGCTTCTGAGTCATACAAATCCTATGATTCTTCATACTCCTTCGGCTCACCCAAATAGTTCCTCGGTGATATCCACACTATGTTTTGTTCTATCTCTTAGTCGAGTCAACGCTACCAAGTCATATTTCATGCCTCACAAGGTTCAAGGGAAGTTTCAGCTTAAACCAACCACTCTACAATATCACCAATTTTCATCCTTGTGTCAGTCCATACTCATTTAACCTACCATGTTACATTGCTTTCATGTGTCAATTTCGTGCCAATGATGGGGGATACATCATGTCCCTCCTTCAATGAGTATATTCATGTCGACTTCAACACTTTATTCGAGAATTAGACTTAGAAACCAGTTAGTACTTTGGAGCCTACATGCCTCAATGGACGGTTTCCTTGCCTTTGACAATAGCTTTACACCATTGTCCTTTGATCAAATGATTCCATAGATGTTCGAATTCAATAATTTATTCAAATTCGTTGGATTCTACTAGGGTACCTTGGGAGTCATTGTCATCATTGGTGATTTACCTCACACTTTTTAATGATATACATTAAATGACCAATAATCAATTAGTTTCTACCATGTTCGACATAATGACATGTATTCACATGGCTAGAATCATACTATTTTTGGATCGGGATGAAGACCCTGGTTTGGGTGCTCACTCTGTTATATGATTTGCCCAGGCTGCATTGGATATCATTTGAGTATGCAACAGATTCTAGTATAACCATCATATTGGTAATCTCACTAATGTATATGTTCTCACATAGAACCAGTTTTCATTGGTCTGTGGCTATGTTTTTTTCATATCATAGCTCCACTATGTACTCTTTCGTCGCTACGATAGGATCATATCATGGAGGTATGGATCCACATTGTATCTTTGGTGGCCATATCCTTAGTCAATAATTTCATGGATCTACAATGTATTGGTCGTCGACAATGCTTTGAGTCATGTTATTATGAGCATAGGTATCCTTGCCTTGGGGATGATACATATATAATGTTTGATGTTTGTTTGTATCTTCCGCTAAGCTCTCCTACTCCAACGCCCTTACATTCATATTTTTGTAAAGTATTTCAGCCATCAAATTTTTCCTCTGACCTCATACTTTAGGGGGCATTTGTTACATGCATATTTGTCACACTTAAGTAAGGTATTGTTTATCATGATCCCTAGATATGTTGGGGGATAAATTTATCACATGAAGGTCCAAATACTATGTGCATGTGTATTATTCATTTTTATTGAAAGAAATTAATTTACTGTGAGAATCCACCTCACATATAGTTTTCTAATCTCGAGGAGAAGTTGAGAGTCTCGTGGGTGGTTGAGATTTTCTCAAACCAATATCCAAATTTGATGGATCTTGAAAGATATTTTTCCCCAAAATCCTGGAGAGATATTTTCTCCCTAAAAAGCTTGGAGATCCCAATTTAGTGGATCTACTGAGTGATCTTCTCCATGGTGGTTAATCCTCCAAATCCTATATAATGAGTGCATTCCAAGGTAAAAAATGGGGGAAGAGAATAGTTCATAGCATCGTACCTATCGTCCTGTGGCACTAAGGGCCTAGAAAAAGGAGAGCTTGGAGGAACAATAGCACAACATTACAAAGTTGTAAGTTTTTCCATGTTTTCCATTATTAATATATAACTTGGCCTATTTCTCTTAATATAACATTGTTCATATCATGAATGTTTAACTTTGTCCTATCTAAGTCAAACATAGATAAATCTACTTTTGTCTAATGATCTATAGTAGCAGAAGAGGATTGTCTCGTCTCTTGCAGGAGGGATACTTCGATAGTCAAATATTGGAGATCAAGTTCAATAGTTGGAGTAGCAAGGACAACCTAAAAGAAAGGGGCAAGCCATTTACCTTTTCCTTTTTCTCTCTCTCTTCTAATTTCACTAATGAACATATAAGTTAGTCTTAAGGGGAATTTAGTGTCCCTTTGTTTTTCTTTTGTCTTGGATTGAAGGAAACCTGATCCAAAGTGGATTTGACTTGTCTGTAGGGGAATTCACCACAACAACAAAGAGTAGGTGGTTTGGTACAAAACCTTGACACATGGCCAATTTCTCCATAGTTAAAACCAGTGAGGGGTCTACCTCCCCCTCCTCCATATCCTTGTTTGTGATCATGTATGTATCTTCCTTGGGGACCTCCTTGATAGCCATATCTCTCAACACCACTATTGTCACCACCATTTTATTCCTCTTGTACTCGGAATACATTGTGGGTATGGTATTGCATCAACTAGAGTGACTGGTATTTGTTGACATCATGTCCCATGGACTTACAGAATTCACATAATGAAGTATGATGTGTCTTATGATATTTCTCCAATGTTGGGTAGCAGGGTGGTACATGGCTCCACTGTTTGCAAATTTTGCACCATTCTTTATGTGGCCTGACTGGGAAAGGACTCGATGCACCCGTCGCCAAACAATTATAAAGTATAAGACACTTATCTCTATGATTCCCTTAATACTTGCATGTGGTACACCATATGTTCTTGCACGTGAAATTTTTCTTTGCCATATGTTGTAATTGAATAATCATGTTGGCCTGATGAGACTGTACCTATGCAAATGATGTAAATGTCTCTCCTTTTCCTGGTGTAGATTCCAAGCACATTGCAATTTCTATGGCTTATTCCTACTTCTTCACCTTCTACTAGGTGATCAAGACTCGATTACAGGGGAGTAACCCTGCAATGAACCATTCTATATGCTACATTTCCTACATATGGAATGTTAGCCTATCAAGTAAAATTTTGAACCATTGGTTATAATCCCATTAGTTTTTTCCTTCTTATGGTTAATCTCTTGAATCTTTGTAATGCACTAAGATTTTGACTTAGGTTTCTGAAATTAATTAAGCATATCTCCCATGTTCTCTATTAGAGACCTCTCCTATCCCTTCGGCATAGTGGCCTTATACTTCATGTAGCAAGTCAAGGCTATATCCCTGAGCGTGGTCTCCAGCTGTGCAATATTTTCTTCCTCATTGATGATCCTCTTCATAGACCATATCGCTTCACACGTGAACTAGTGCCACTCTACATCATCTCTACCCTTCTTATGGAATACGGGTAAGCTCAAGGTACTATCCCGATTTTCCATCTTCAATTTGAAACTCTTTCCTCCTACTTTACTAATGGATGTCATAGATCTCAATATCGATTCTCTAACTAGAGAGGTAGCATTGACTCTATCTTCTTCTTCAGTCATCACTTCTCTTATTTTTTCTCATACTCTTTCTCCTACTCCAATCACCTCGTTGTCTTATTTTATTTCTTCTTGATTACAAATATGCAAGGGGAGTAACTCCATATTATTCTAAAATTTCTTTTGAGGTGACCTATAGAGTTTCCTACCTACAACCAAGCAATATCATCCACTATCGCCAATACTTCTCCCCCACCATTAGGGGATCCTCCATCTTCCTCTCCTTCTCCTACGTCTCTACTCTTCACCTCATTTTCATTTAAAGTCATGGCACTCCACAATAGAAAAGGGGTTAATACATTGTCTTTTGGGCCCCTTCTAAAAATACTACTCGTATCTGCACTAGATACCCTACTCTAAAAATTATACCTCTTTGTGGGCCTATATGCATCTATGCTCCTCTATGGCGTAGCACATTCTTTCAAACTTCCTCCTGGTGTGGTCTCCTTCCTCTTCATCCTAGGCCTAATCCGTCATCATCCACCCCTTGCTAACTTCCTTTCACTTCTCTTCTTTTCATTCCTTTATGATTCAACTCTTCTTATGTATCCTTCGACTCTTTCTCTCCTCTACTTCTTTGAGTCCATTGTACTCCTCACCTCATCTCAACAATTTATTGATCCTCCTCAATGGATCCATCTCTTATCTCCCCTTTTCCCCCATATTTTCATCCCCCCCAATGCCAGGGGAGTCTGATCATCCATCCTATCAGGCTCCATGCACATCATCCCCTTATCGAAAAACAACATCTTTATCCAAAGTGGGATTTCTTCCAATAGTGTTTTACTAGGACCTTGGATGAATTTCCTTTTAGTTTCATTGTAATAATTAGTGTATTCCACAACAAACTCAATTATATACCCCTCCTTCACTCAAGAAAACAAGAAATCAATGGCTCAGGTCCAATTTTTTTTCAATGCCTTCATCCTATCAATCGTGGCTTGATCCCAAAATTATTGGCTCTAGTGGCCACAAAGCAATATTAGTGACAGTTTTCCTTTTCATCCATCCATACAATAGATAGGAAAATTTAACAAAGAAAATTCCATTCATATCAGTGGAGAGATACCTATCTTTCCATCATTCCATGTTGACACTCAGACCATGAGTCTCCCTCACCAAAAACATACATTAATAAATTCATACATTGACAACGAAAAA
>ML787521.1:275983-304089 GCA_009831015.1 Picea engelmannii | reverse complement strand
TTGACCTTAAACAATCAACCTTTCTTGCTCATTTATCAACCCTTTACAAAATTCGTCAAAAATAGGTTATGTGGTACCTTTAGACATTTCAATAGCTCTATTACTAGTTTGGATGAACATGTCAAAACAAGATGACAATTTATGTTCTACAATAATGATTAATGCAATATCAGTCTTCTTATAATCTTTACCACAATTGTTTAATTTTTCATTTAAGGTTTTCGGCTCATCAATATAGAGTTCTATCCTATCAAAATTATTAGGAGCTAGTTCATGGATTTTCTTTTCTAGATAATAAGCAGATACATCATCAGATTTATCAAATAGAGAAGCAATAATTTTCCATACCTCAACCGGGTTGTCTTCTGCCTCAATACTTACTTAAAGACTATCTGATATTGTTTTTCCAATGAACCCTCTTGCTTGATCACATCTTTCTTCCCAAATAACCAAATCTTCAGGATCAATGGGCTTCTTGTGTTCACCATTAACCAACCTCCAAAGATTCTTTCTCCTGAGAACATCAATCATTTTTCTCTTCCATGCAAGATAGTTAGAACCATCAAGTTCATGAGAATAAACTACTTCTAAAGTCATTATGATGAAAAACTTAACAAGAGATAAATACTAATGCAAATAATAGACAAGCTAGGGAAAAAATGAGTAAACTGAAAAGATCTTACCAAAAAAAAAATAAAAAAAAAATCAAACATATAAAATCATACCCAGATCTGAATAGAAGACTAAGGGATACTAGATTTGATGACAAATCTACAAAAAATAGCAGTGCCCAAAATAAAATATGAAGATAATCGTGTTGGAAAAAAACTATAGAAGGTGGTAGATTATAGCCACCAAGCTCTGATAACATGTGATAAATCACATGTATAGAAAGATAACTAAACTAACCTCCTATCTATGAATCCAACAACATATCAAACATAATAAAAATAGAAAGAGAAAAGGAAAAAGAATACACCAGATATATGTTGTTCACCAAATTGGGTTACATCCACAGGAAGGTTGTCTTCTATTATCTACATAAATCTCCTTCATTCTTACAAGAGAGAAACTCCACAATTACCCCATAAAAATATAGAATAATGCTTGAAAGCACAAGATGATGACCACATGTTATACCTTAAGAGACACTCTTGGAATTATTATATACCAAGAGATATGGAGGAATTACTCTCACATATTTCATGTGGGATAATATAATTCTCCTTTTTATCATCTCTTTATATAATATTGCTACCAAGAGTAAATTATTCCATAATAAATATGGGATATTTGTTTTATACTCTTTTACATAAGATTGTGGACAACTTCCGACATAATACAAAGACATTATTACCTTCCAAAGAATATAATATATTGCAACACTAAGTGGGAGGAGGATGGTAGTAATCTGCGTTTAGAGGCAATGTCATTTCACTTAATAAATCTTGAGTTTGAGAATTGCAGTATAAGTCGTTGAAGCAATTTTGGAGTGCACGTTCGAAGGAGAGAAGGTAAAATACCCAAGAGGTGTGGTTTTCCATTGATGTTGGGAACATAATCTGTTTGATATGTTCCTATGTATCCTTATTGAAAATTGTTAAACCATTGTCGTTGTAACTTGTAAGGGATCGATCACCCCATTTGCTCATTGTTTGTTGCTTTTATGTGAGGCAAAGTTGCAATGCATTTGAGAAATTTTGTCATCGTTTGTTGCTTTTATGTGAAGCAAAGTTGCAATGCATTTGAGAAAGAATGCATGGTTTTTTCTCTAAATCTTTTACTATCATTAGAAACATGAGAATGAATGTAAACTAAGACTGTAGATTTTGCAGAATATTCAAGTTCTCCAACAATGCAATTTAATGCAATATGTTTTCAATGAATAAAAGCTTCATAGTGAAGTTCCTATTTTCTTTGTATCATTAGATGATGATAATACTTTTCATCCACTGATTTATCCAAAATTGTATTAAGTTCTGGCTCCCAGTGCAAAGAAAGATTTATTTGATTATAAAATGGCCAGAATATTGTTTGAGAGTAATTTTGTGATGCATCATCTCTTAGCTTATGTATCTTATTTTGTGGGAGATGAAGCATGAAAGACACCATTGTAATGGATTTCTTCTTGTTTGGGAATCAATTTCTTGTTCCTTTAACTTCTCATCATAAAGTTGGCGTGTTCCTTCCATCCTCTATTTTTTACTCATCATTACTAAACCTTCCCTATGAAGAATCTCGTGAGAATGTTGGGATGAAGACTTAACTAAACCATACGAATTTTATATTGGTTGATATGTATTATTGTTTGTAATATATAAACCAATGGGTGTTTACATAGCATTGATGGTAGTTCAACTTTATTTAGTAGCTAAAATGCCTTTTGATTATTTTTATAGTGCCTGGTTCAATTTGTAATAGTGCATCTGGGGGGTGACAGTGAGTTTATATAATATACAATTCATTCTATATGCCCTTCTCTACAATTTCACTATGTAATTTAACAATCTTGTATATGGCGAGAACAATCAGTGTTAAGAGTAACATTTACCATGTCAAAGTTGCACAATTTCACTCCCTACCTCCATTCTATCAAAGTTTCACAATTTCACTCCCTACCTCCATTATGTCTAAGTTGCACAATTTCACTTCTTGCTTCCACCTTGTTAAAGATGCGCAACTTCACCCCACCCATCTTCATTTTTTTGAAATTATTCCGGTCAATAACAATAATTTTACTAGTGGATCAAGCACTGCCCTATCCACATGAAACAACTCCTTGTGGAGACAATTGGTCCACGAGAAGAAAACACGTCTCAATTGAGATTTGAACTTGGGTGGGAAGGATAACAACTTATATTCTTAACCACCTAAACTAGACCCTATTGACTCCTTGCCCACCTTCATGAAGGTGGAGTGAAAAGATTAATCACTTTTCAGATTTGTTTTTGGTAAATAAAAATGTATTTTATATTATATCACATCACAAAATGGCATGTAAGATATTTTCAACTTGGTATGGGTCTCCTAGGTGAAAAACATAACTATCGAGAAGGTGACTTCATCACCCAACATATCTACCAAAATCCCAACCAAATTCAAACATTTTCAAATACTACAATATGATGGATTACATCCTTTGTTAGAGTATTAAGGAAAAGAAAATGCTCTAGATGATTGAAAATAAAACAGTGTATCATAATTGACAAATGGGAAATGGGAATTGTAGCTAATTCCTAGGCTTAGTTTGAGATTGTCAAGAAAATTCATCATTAACATTTGGGGACCTTCTTTACTAAAAGTTTTCGTACTATTAGATATGGGTTTTGAACTTGCCAAACTATGCTTCAACATTTGGCTCTCTCTCAATAATTATGTATTGCATTGAGAGATATTCTACAACCCAATATGGGGGAGATGTTGTCACTTACATGGGTAACATTGACGTGTCAGTTGTGAGTTATAAAATATAAAAATAAATTGTAATGTCACTACACATATAGGCTAAAGAAAGTAAAAAGAAATTACAATTTAGGTTCACACAATTATACTAACATTTATATAAATATATAAATATATATCCATCTTAACTCGAAATATATCAAGCACTGAGAGGGATAAAAAACCTCGAGGTGAAAATCTTTGTTTTAGAGTGAAAAACTTGAAGAGAGGTTTTCACCTTGAGGGATTTGACCCCTCTCGGTGATTGCTAGATCTGAAGTTAAGATGGATATGACATTGCAAGAGATTTTGTCCTATTATACCAAATTCCATATTCTTGACTTGATCTCTCTCTCATCCTAATCCTCTCATTTTTTTGCATGGAAAACCTCTCCAAGCTGGCCTTTGACACTTCAGTTTGTCGGAGCATCCACCACTCTATTGTTTCCTCTATTTTTTCCTCTTTTGTTGTGATTGACACTGGTTTGTTCAAAGTGATTTATGACTACCATTATTTGTGATAAACTTGAAGTCAAACACCATCTAATCCTATCAAGATATAGACTCTTGGTCATAGACATTTTGTTTGAAAGGTGGATATTGAGTTGTGACTCCCCTTCCACCTCAAACCATTGGAAACCAAGATGAGATGCTAAATTTAAACCCATTTCTACTGCACAGACCTCCACTGAATTTTTGGTACCTACACCTATATTGTCTACAAATATTATCACATGAATCCCTTGTCTATCTTGTAATGTATTTCCAATGCCATCCATACTTGGGTTTCCCCTTGAAGCCTTCACAAAGTTTAATTTTATTAATGGATATATCATAGGTCTCCAATGCTTCATTACCTGATCTGATTTTGTGAGGATTGGGAATTTTCTTTGATTTGAAGTTTCACCTTTGGTACCCTGGCTCCTTGCATATGTTTTCCTCATGATCATGGAAATTAAATTTATCATCCTTCCAAATGTTCGCCTCATGATCATGGAAATTAAATTTATCATCCTTCCAAATTTTTGCCTCATGATCATGGAATTTACATTTATCATCCTTCCAATTCTTAGCTAAAACTAATTCTTGAACATTACCAATTATGTGATTAAAACTAATTGTTGGAGGTTGTTCTTGAATTCTAAAGACTCTATGGTTTCACTCTTTCTATAGGTTCCAAAGAACAAAAAAATCCAAACAACAAAACATGGCACTATATTCCACCCATAGTTCATGGGTGGAATTTGAAAGTATTCCTTGGGCCAACTTTGAATCATTTGTGTTGGTCCCTCTTCTTTAAATGGTATTAACACCATCCCAACATGTTTTATCTATAAAGAAAGTTGTAAAGATATGATCCATATTCTCCTCCATCTTCTTGCATATGTAGAAGATAGAAGGACCCCCTAATCCTTGTTTCCTTAGATTTTCCCACAAGAGGATCGTTCTCCATAGGATTGATCGTAAAAATGTTGCCAACTTTCGGCCACTTTCTAGAGTTCCATATTTTTCTCCAAATGCTTTGCTTCGGATTTCGTTGAGATTGTTCTTATATGGGATGGAAAGCTAATTTAATAGAGAAATCCCCATTATGAGTTTGTTGCCTAAGGCCCTTAGAGCACCTTTGGGTTTTCATTGTCAAATCGATTTCCAAGGAGCTAAAGGTTATTTTTTCTCCATTTGGTTTCCTTTCCCCATAGAAAGTGTCTTTGCATATTTTCAATTTCTATCAGGATTCATGTTTGACTTTGCAGTTACGGGTATGCCCAGGGAGTTGGACAAAATTGCAATTCTCTGGAAGCACACTATGCAACATATTCTTTGATGCAATTATGTTCTAGTACTCAAAATGCAAAACTACAATTTACCTTCATTGATGGTCTCTCTAAATGCTTCCAAGAAAAGGTATAGTACCTTTATACCCGACTTCCTTGAATGAATCTTCTCCAACTAGCATTGTGTCGTTCACAAAGTGAATATAGGAGATGGATTTATAGCATGAAGCCACTCTTATACCTTTAATTCCCTGAACTGATTTCACTGTGTTAAGGGCTCTACCCAAACCTCTTGCAAGGATGAACAATAACCTTTAAGAGGCCTTTTGATAGGGGCTATACCAAGACGACCATGTATGCTTGCACTTGTGCGTTGTCCATGCATATGGCATGCCATTTAATTTTTCAAAATTTTTAGACCACCACCAACACTAACCACGTCTAGTCTCCATACACGTCAATGGTTCCATTATCATTGTTGCTCTAAACTGGTCCCTTTCCCACATTCATTGCATCCTACTTGAGAATTCATAAATTAATTTCCTCAATTTTTTCTCATACAAAGTACACATTGTTGAAACTTCCAACTAATTTCCCATGTGGATGCATTCACACAGTATCAACGAAAAATGGAAAGTGCATGCATGCACACTACAATGATCAATTTGTGTAACTGGTGGATCTAGTTGTAACTAGTTTGTTTAACCATATAGGAGATCCTATATATCTAGCATACCCATAAAGGTGTGAGCGAAAGAAAGCAATGTAGTGTAACACAATGTGTGGGAAGAGAGTGAGAGGATGGTTGTAAGCCTATGTTTGGCTATTGTAATTTTCCCTTGAATAATAAGAATACTGATTATCATTTCCCTGTGGTTTTTTCCCTCAAAAGGGGTTTTCCACGTAAACACCGTGTTCATTATGCGATTGTTGTTCTTGGTTTTTTTTTGTCATTAATCTTGTTGAGTTTATGCTTTCATTTCCCAACAAGGGGTATCAGAGCACACAGTTGAAGGATCTGAGAGTGAAGGAGAAGATAATCTGGTCGCTGGATATTAGAGTTGTGGTTTTGTGGAGCAAAGAGATATTCAATCCTAAGCTTTTAAGTTGAAGCTATTGAAGGTGGAGAAGCATTAGATTGTCCTTAACGCTCACTAAGCTCAGTTACATGAGTATTAGTCTATCCCTAATGCTCCTCACACTTGTGAAATAAAAAATTCTAAAAGATTAACGCTCCCCAGGACATACATAGGGAGTGTTGCCTAACACTCCCCTAGCCATACAAAGGGAGCGTTCATTCAGGGACTAGTGATCTGCAAGCTATACATAGGGAGCATTAGTCACAAAATTTGACTCAAAAAGGTTTGTAAGGTCAAGGAGGTATGAAAGAAAACTTTTTTTATTGAGTAAGTGGAGGATCGCTTTGGTTTGTAAAGGATCGCTTTTCTTATTTAAAGGATCGCTTTGGTTATTTAAAGGATCACTTTGGTTATTTAAAGTAAGTGGAGGATGTATTAAATAAAAAGGTGAGGTGGATATATATATTTTATAAAGGATCATTTTTGTATGTGTATCCATCTTTGTTTAAGAGGTAGGCCCTTTTGTTTTGGTAAAAGGTTTTGAACATTAAATATAACTGATGTTTTAGGGTTCAAACTTGAACAATAGAATTATTCCTCCATATTAAGAAGCTTAGTATTATAAGTTGTGGTTTCGAGACAGATTTGTTTTGCTAATGGAAAAAGTGCAGAGTTAAAAGTTTGAGGTGGAGAAATTCAACGGAAAGAATAACTTTCACTTATGGAAGCTCAAGATGTGGATCTGCTCGTGAAACAAGGATTTCAAAAGGCATTGGTGGGAACATCAAAGAGACCGGAGGGTATTTTGAACGAGGACTAGGATGATCTGGATTCAAGAGCTCTTAGTATCATTCGTATGTGTTTGAAAGATGAAGTTTTGTTTAACATCGTAGGAGAGGAAACAACAACATGATTATGGAGTAAGATGGAATTTTTTTATATGACAAAGTCCTTGACAAACAAAATCTTCTTGAAGAGGTAGTTGTATAGCTTATAGATGAAAGAAAGTACAAAAATTGTTGATCATTTAAATGTTTTCAATAGTCATATTTTTCAATTATCTACTATGGAAGTAAAATACAAAGATGAGGACAAGGTAGTTACACTATTGTGTTCATTTCCTGAGTCTTGGGATCATTTAGTCACATCTATGTGGTTTAGCACAATATATGCCATTGATTATGATATTGTTGTGGGAGCTATGTTGTCTAAGGAAATGAGGAGAAGATCCAGTAAAGAAACTTCAACAACAGAAGAAATGGTGGTTAGAGGTCGATCTATAGAAAAAGGGAAAGATCAGAGAGGTACACCAAGATTTGAGTCAAAAGGAAAGAAGGGTAAACAAAAATGTTGGTTCTGTGGAAAATCTGGGCATCTCAAGAAGGATTGTTGGAAAAGACAAAAAACATCCAAATAGGACTCCACAAAGGAAGCAAAGGAAGCTAATTTAGCTGAAACAAGTTCAGGTTCAAGTATGGTTGATGAGGTATTATCTACTTGTGATGTTTCACATCAACATCAACATTGGTTGTTAGATTCTAGTGTGTCTAGCCACATGTGTATTCATAGAAATTGGTTCTCAACTTACCAATTTATTGATGATGGTGTTGTTTTTATGGGAAATGATTTTTCTTGTAATTTTTTTGGAGTTGGTAGCATTTGGATTAAAATGTATGATGGTATTGTAAGAACATTAACAAATGTGAGGAATGTACATGGAATTAGAAAGAACTTAATATCTTTGGGAGTTCTATATTATGTTGGTTATAAGTGTACAACTCAAGGTGGAGTACTGAAGGTGTCCAACGATATCTTAGTAGTCATGAAGGAAAAAAGGATCGAGAATCTTTATCATTTTGTAGGAAGGATTGAAATAAATCAAGCAGTGGTAGCATATGAAGGTGCAAGTGAATCTAATTGTTTATGGCATCAACGTTTGGGTCATATAAGCGAGAAAGGGATTAAGTTATTGGTTGATCATAAGTCACTTCCAAGTTTAAAGTTTCTAAATTTGAATTTCTGCAAGTATTATGTTTTTGGAAAATAGTGTAGATACAAGTTTAAAACAAGAAGACATATAAGCAAAGGTATCCTTGATTACATTCATTTAGATGTTTTGGGACCATCCCCTATAGTTTATTTTGGAGGATCATCATATTTTGTAACATTTATAGATGATTACTCTAGAAAGATGTGGATATATTTACTAAAAAAAAAAATCTAATGTATTTAATACTTTTAAGCAATTCAGAGCTTTGGTTGAAAAGAGAATTGACAGGTCAATCAAGTGTTTAAGAAAAATCAATGGAGGTGAGTTCACATATGTGGAATTTGAAAACTATTGCAAGGAAGATGGGATCGAAAGGCATAAGACCACAGTTTATACTCCTCGACAAAATTGTGTTGTTGAATGCATGAATAGGACTCTTCTAGAGAGAGAAGGGACCATGCTCGGTAATGCCAAGTTGCAACAAGAATTGTGGGAAGAAGCAATTCTTACAACATGCTATCTGATAAATCGGTCACCATCAACTACAATAAACTGTAAGATTCTAGAAGAGGTATGGACAAGTCATTCGTGTGATTATTCAAATCTGAGAATTTTTTGTTGTGATGCTTATGCTCTTATTTCTAAAGATCAATGTTCTAATTTAGATCCTAGATCAAATAAATATGTCTTTTTTGGTTATGGTGATGGAGTTAAGGGGTACAAATTGTGGGATCCTACTACCCACAAGCTCATTATAACAAGAGATGTAGTATTTGATGAATCCTCAATCATAAAATCAAACCTGATAGATGTTGAAGTGAGACAAGAACAGGTACCACAAGTTCAACAAATTAAGTTGGAGACTCATCCATCTTCAGAAAAGGAGGAACATGAATAAGTTCCAGAAGAAGAAGAAGAATAAGTAGAAAATATCCATGAAACTGTGGATATGCCTCAACCATCTCTAAGGAGATCTACACGTGTCAGGAATCCTCCTACAAGGTATAATGATTATGTTTCATCCGTGGCTTTGGTTTCTAATGATGGAGAACCTAGTTGTTATCAGGAAGCAATGAAGGTATCTAAAAGTGTTAAATGGAAAGAACCTATGAAAGAAGAAATGGATGCCTTGGAAAGGAATAAAACATGGGACTTGATAGAACTTCCATGGAACAAGGTTGTCGGTTGCAAGTGGGTCTACAAACTGAAAAAGGGTGTTGGTGATAAAGTTGAAAGGTATAAAGCAAGTATGGTAGAAAAAGAGTATTCTCAAAAGCAAGGTATTGATTTTCATGAAATTTTTTCACTAGTTGTGAAGCTTGTTTCAATTCGTGTTATGTTAAAACTAGTTGCTTTACTTGATCTTGAGTTAGAGAAGCTAGATGTTAAAATAACGTTACTACATGGAGATTTGGATAAGGATATATATATATGGAACAACCAAAAGGGTTTGTTCAGGATGGAAATAATAGGTTTTTTTGCAAACTCAATAAGTCATTGTATGGCCCGAGGCAATCTCCTAGGCAATGGTACAAGAAGTTTTATTCCTTCATGGTGAGCCAAAATTTTACAAGAAGTGAATATGATCATCGTGTTTACTTTAAAAAGTTGGAAAATGGCATATTCATTATTTTGGTGTTATATGTTGACGATATGCTTGTTGCAAGCAAAAGCATAGTCGAAATCAACAGATTAAAGGCTCAATTAGCTAGGCCGTTCAATATGAAGGATCTAGGAGCAACAAAACAAATATTGGGCATGGAGATACACAGAGATAGGAAAAACAATAAGTTGTGGTTATCACAACAAAATTATGTGGATAAAATACTTATGAGATTCAATATGAATAATGTACTGAAACCTGTACAAATCCCTTTGGCTTCCCATTTCAATATTTCTTCAAGTTTATGACCTATTAATGACGAAGAAAAGGATTATATGTCTCTTGTACCATATGCTAATGCAGTAGGAAATTTGATGTATGCGATGGTGAGTACTAGACCATATATTTCACATGCAGTTGGTGTTGTCAGTGGATACATGTAAAATATAGGTAAAGAGCATTGGGAAACAAGGAAATGGGTGCTTCGGTATCTTAGGGGCACAACTAATTATTATATCACATATGATGGTTCCAGTGATTCAATATGCGATTACATCGATTCATATTTTGTAGGTGACTTGGACAAAACGAGATCCACTTCAGGATATGTCTTTACTCTTGCAGGAGGACATGTTAGTTGGATGTCAAAGATTCAAAACATAGTTGTTTTATCCACTACCGAGGCAGAATATATGGCTGCCCCACATGCATGCAAGGAGGCAATTTGGTTAAAAGCTTTTTTGGGTGAGTTTGGAAGGATGTTGGATAAGGTGAAAGCATTCTGCGATAGTCAAAGTCCTATTCATTTGGCTAGAAATCCATCTTATCACAGTAAGATGAAGCATATTTCTATTAAATACCATTTTGTAAGATAGGTTGTTGATGAAGGGGGAGGGGCTCTAGAAAATGTCCATACAAAAGTGAATTTTACAGACATGTTCACGGGACCAATTTTGTTAGAGAAGCTATGATGATGTTTGGATTCTCTTGGCTTACAAAAAAGGTGATGAATGAATTTGGGCATGATATATCATGTAACTTGTTGTCAAGTTGGATATTGTTGAAACTACCAACTAATTTCCCATGTGGATGCATGCACACCGTATTAGCTAAAAATGGAAAGTGCATGCATGCACACTACAATGATTAGTTTGTGTAACCAGTGGATCTAGTTGTAACTAGTTTGATTAACCATATAGCAGATCCTATATATATAGCATACTCATAGAGGGAATAGAGTGAGTGAAGGAAAGCAATGTGGTATAACACAGTGTGTGGGAATAGAGTGAGAGGATGGTTGTAAGCCTGTGTTTGGATGTTGTAATTCTCCCTTGAATAATAAGAATATCGATTATCATTGTCCCGTGGTTTTTTCCCTCAAAAGGGTTTTCCCACGTAAACACCATGCTCATTGTGTGATTGGTGTTCTCGATTTTTGCTTGTCATTAATCTTGTTGAGTATATGATTTCACTTCCCAACACACATATCCAACAAAATAAATGCGTAATAGATGCATGGAGGATGCGAGAACGAAGGGTGATCCTCGTCGTTGAAGGTATTTATTTCATTGAAGCTGAATTATATAATCCCTTTACATATTATTTGATATTTGAAGTTGGAAGTGGATTTGGAGGTGGTTTCAATAGTGAACTTAGTACAAGAGGTGGTGTAGGAGCCGGATTCAATGTAGAGGAGGAACCAAATTCAACACATAGAAGCTTGCTTTGTCACATCTGAGTAGCATTGTTTACATGTTTTAGAGTTCATTTTTCCTTCTTCTTTCTGTTAGTTTACATGGATTGAAGACTAAAATAAATCCATACCATCGATTCTTGGGAGAATTAATGTTGGGTGATTAAAAAATTGAAATAAAAAAAGTCCCATCTCCAAATTCATTCATTCAACTAGCCTCATTCTTCATGGCTTGACTCTTTCCCTCCTCTACGTTTTGTGTCAAATATATGTTCGTCAAGTGTTCGAAGGAAACTATGTCGAACGAGGGCACAACTATCATTTACAAGTGCACACATCCTCTAGGAAGCTTTGTGTCTCTAGCTAACTGCATCGACTTGGATTTACACTTGGGCGTGATCACACAGTAATGTTTATTCAAACTTGTCAAACTATCAAGACAAACATTATTTAACTCCCATAATTACTTCACGAGGAAAAGGCATTTGGCACAAGAGTTCCACAAGGTGAGCAATATCCACCTTGTTAAATAATATTGAATGCTATGTGAGGGTGGGTATGTATCATTGAATTTGAATTGCTTCAAATTTGAATGTGCATATTTATCTTCAATGTTGTCTAACAAGGTGCTTAATGTTCGACATATAAATAGTGAGCACTATCTACCTTGATATATAGTATTAAATGCTATGTGAGAGTGAGTATACACCGTCCACTCTGCTACGCAACATTGAATGTTGCATGAGGGTGGTATGTATCATGGATTTGAATTTCTTCAAATTTGACAGTGCATGTTTATATTCACGCACCATTCGACGTTGTGTAGTAAGGTGTTTAATGTTCGTCATAGAAATGGTGAGAAATATCCACCTTGCTACATAGTATTAAATACTATATGAGAGTGAGTGTACACAGTCCACCCTGCTACCCAACATTGAATGTTGCATGAAGGTGGGTATACATCATTGGATTTATATCGTTGGAGTCCAGTGAAAAAATCCAAAAGGTATAATGTTTAGAAAATGCCTTTATCTTCCATGTAATCTAAACATTCTACTTTTTGGCCCTTTTGCAGGCATATTTTCCAATCAATTTTGCTCGAAATCTGGAAAAACATTGTTGGAACTACATATTTGAGTGGGTGAGATTGTATAATCTGAGTGCCCCATGGGTTTTTCAGGACACTAAATCCATTTATGCATTCAAAAAGAAATTTAAACAATACAAATTTGCAATTTCACCCATATTTGTTTTGTCAGATTTTGATTGAAAAAGCCAAAGGTAGAACGTTTAGACAATGCCTTTATGTTCATGCATGCACCATTAATATTGTGTAGCAAGGTGTTTAATGTTCATCACAAAATCAATGAACAATATCCACCTCACTATGTAGTATTAAATGCTACTTGAAAGTAAATATACACCGCCAAATTTGAATATATATTCAATTAAAGTATTATAAGATTTACAAAAAATATAAACCCAAATAAAATTAAGTTAGCCCTGTGAATATATAACCTCCTCTCTATATTTATCGGACATAGGATCTTATTATTGTTATTGTTACAAGTAAAGTTGAGAGCCTCATTTGAATCGAAGGGCACATTTCTGCTCTACCCATGTCTTAATTAAAATTTGAGACTTTTCTTTTGTTGTTTATTAGTCCCTGCTGAAGGCACAGAGGGACTATAACGATCGATAATTCGTTGACTTCATATTAATATGTCCTTTGACTATAAATTTTTGCATCATCTATATTGTTCGTACTATAGAAGTAAACACATTATTTTATATATATATATCAAGGTCTTATTGCCAACTTCGTTGTTCCCAATGTTGTAAATGTGTAGATATCCAAAGTTTTGAGCTTAGATGCTCCTTTTTAATTGTTATTACATTTTTACTGAAATGTTTACAAACCAAAAGTTTTGAGCATGGACATTGTTTTTTAATGTTTTTTTATTATTGGTCCCTACCGAATGCGTAGAGGGACTATAATGATCGCATATTAATATGTCCTTTTTACTATTAATATTATTATTATTAGTCCTTTGTATTTGTATTGAAATGTTTGCATACCGAAGGTTTTTATCATTGACACTTTTTTTGAGGTGCTTGAATAGGCCTGACAACTTAAATGTTTTCATACCATGAGGCCCTTAGACATCCTGACAACCTTAAATGTTTACCTAAATAGGCTTCTCGGAGTACATTTTTTCTCGAAATTTTCCATACAATGTTGCAGTGAATTTGGACAATATTGTTGTCCACCACTAGTTGAATAGGCATTGTATGGTTCATACTTCTTCTAGGCTTGGAATGAAATTTATTCATCGTTGAAGCTACATACATTGTTTACTAGTTCGGTGGGTGATTCTTCTTCGTTGGTTCATCGGTTGTTGCTTGTTGTTGTTTGGTTCAACTTTGCAAGGTTGGGGACCTGTGCTTGCGGTTGGACCTGTTGGTGCCTGTTGCTTGCTTTTTTTTACTTCAAATTTGCAAGGTTGGGGTCTTTCATTCATAGTTGGATCTATTTTTTTTTTTACTTTGCGGGGTCCAGGTGTTGCACCCACAATTCAACCTGTGGTTCTGTCGTTCATCGTTTCAGAGTAAGTTTCGATGCCCTAATTTCATTTTCTAGTCCTTCTTTGTTGTTTAGTGTTTGCAGTTTGCAAGTAAGAATGTTTGCTTATTTCTACTCACATGCTCATCATATGTTTCTGGTTCCTTCTGTGCTTCAACTGCAGTTTGGTAATTGTTGGAGATACATATGTTGTTTACTGGTTCAGTGGTTGTTGCTTGTTTGTTGGTTCGTCGGTTGTTGGTTGTTGTTGTTTGGCTCAAGTTTACGAGTTTGGGGCCCTGGGGTTGCGGTTGGGATTGTTCATGATTTCTCGTTGGTTTGGTGCTTGTTGTTTTATTTTGTTTTCTTTGGATTTGCAAGGTTGGGGTCCTGCACCGACATTTGGAGCTGGTTTTTTTTTTGGGTGCTTTGTGGTGTTCAGGTCCTGCACCCGCAAGTGGACCTGCGGTTGTGTTGTTTTCCATGTCTGGTGAGGTTGAGATATGACACCTGTTCCATGCCTGGATACTCTGTTGTAAAATTTTGTTGGTACTTCAGTGTTGACATGATACAAAATAGTGGCATAAGAAATAATTGGACAATTACATGTGCAATTACAATATCTGTTGTCTTTTTGTTAAAATACAACATGTGCAAAACACAGTTTATTAACCATATATGGTGAAATGTGCCCATATCACAATACAACTTCTTTATCCTCTATAGAGACTGGTGTGATCACGATACAATTTTTCTTGTACTTGAGATATGATATGTACACCAAAAATACTGCAAAATTATATTTCCATGTATGGATATTTTTCCACAGAAAACCAAAATCATTTAGCTATGGCTATGCAATTTCTTAATATTTTGTGGCTTGTAATATATTTTGGGCAAGGAAAAAATTTATATATTTACAACCATGGATGGAGAAAAGCAAAGGTTCATGTTTTTAACTATCTTTTATTCTATTCGTTGATTCTCATTTATTGTATGTACATATTACTTGTTTTCTGCTACATACCATCTTCCATTCATGTTCATTGTATTTTGTGCGTTCCCGTATTCAAACAAACAAAACAGTTGGAGAAAATGAAGGAGTCTTAACTGCAGCGGTGGAAGAGGAGATACAAAGGTACATGCTTGTACTGTTATTTCATATTCTGTTGTTTTGTATTTCATTTATTGTCTGTATATGTGTTCACCTAGTTTATTGTATGTAGACATTGCATACCTTCCTACATAATAACTTATCTTCATGTCCTTTGTATTTCCTGTGACGCTACATTGAAAAAATTTGAACTCTGTTTATTTTTTTTTACATTTCTTCCTGCAGACTAACTTCCTTCATGTCCATTGTATTTTTCCTACATTGCTACATTTAAACAGAGTTGCTGGAGAGGACGATGGAATTTGGCACGAATGTGGAGGAGGAGTTACAAAGGTGCACACCTATACTCTTATTTCATATTCTAGTGTTTAGTATTTCATTTATTGTCTGCGTATTTGTTCTACTTGTTCTACTGCTTTGCACCTTCTTTACTGTATGTATATACTATGTATATTTCTGCTTATTCTCAAGTGAATTGTACTCTCTTTGCTGCTCCATTGGAATAAATAGAAATGTATTTCTTTCTTTTACATGTTGTTCTGCATACTAACTTGCCTTCATGTCCACTATATGTTCAATGTTGCTACCTTGAAAGAAACAGATTGGTTGGACAGGAAGATGAATTCTTATATGCGACAACAGAGGGGTCTGTGGTACGATCTTCAAAAAGGTATACCAAATGTGCTAGTAAATTAAACATACAAAATGGGTGGGGGCATATAATATTGGACTAGAAAACGATGATTTGGAAACAATGGGCCTTTCTTCCTTCCCCATTTCTAATTTTTCCATTTTCTATTATCCCTTTTGATTTTTGATTGCTATGCTTAGTCGTCTTTCCGAAAATGCCTTGGTGCGCGGGTTGGCGAACTCACAAGTTCACATTTATGGTCATTCTTCTACCTTATTCCATACTTACCCACTTTGTCGATTGCGGGTGTCGGGCTAGCGGGTTCAAGATTTCGCCTCTCAGTTCAGAGGTTCCACGATATACATATTGTTCGTCGTACCCTGCCATCATGCCCTATTTACTGTTGCACATTTTTTCAGTCAAAAAATCTGAGGCAAAAAATTTGACCCTCGGGTCCTCATGTTTCTTGAGTATCCCTTGACAACCTATTTCGTATTCCATCTCCTTGGACCCTGCATGTGACATTAAGAAAAATTATGGATAATATACAATGCATATGCTTGTTTAGTCCTTCTGATGTTCATCTACACATGCTTGCATTAGAAAACATTGGACTAGTGACATGGCCATGAGAAGTCAATCATCCCAAACATCAACAGACCGACAAGGCCAAAGGTAAATATGCATACATTATGTTCCTCATATGTTTACCAAACAAATATCCTTAGTTATTTATTCATCTATGGCATGGTGAATATGTTGATTTCATCGGTAACACATACTTTAAAGTCCACAAGAAGTATCAACAAGTGCAAGAGAGACACCGAACACAACGTGGGTTCCGCAGACTAAGAGGTCTAGTTGCAAAACTCTGGCTCCATAGTTCATCCAAACTGTGCGTCTACTTGTACATTTATGCCATTAAAAAAAGAAAACAAACAAATAGTGCACACTAGCATTCGCATTACTTTTCCTATTCAAAATATGTCACCATGTCTAAACTTGTAACACCCAAAATACTATCAATAAAGGGCTTGAACAGTCGTCGAACTGGACAAGTGTTCATTGGGGACATAATGGTCGTCTATATCACCTACTTGGACAAGGAAAACAAAACTAGATCCATTATACGTGCTGACATGACAGACAAGGAGGCCCTAATGAAAGTTAGACTAACTATTCCTACACAAATTGTCCAGAAACATGTAGAAAAGATATTGCCAGGTAATGGGATATCCATTACAAATTTTAATATATTTCCCAAAACAGTATATGACCGTGGTGATTGTGATTGGATTATATCGCTCAACGAAACAAGTATTGTGGAAAAAATTCTCGCTATTTGTTCAGAATATCGTTTTGTTTCAGACACAACTATCATCCAACTTGCACAAAGAAACAACATTTACCCAATTGGAACCATTGGCACAATTGTCACACTCGCGAGAAAACTTGGCTTGCAATACATTCTCCATATAAAAGATGGAGAGTCAGACAATAACAAGGCAATGGTACCCTTCTCCATATCCAATTTTTCCCTTTTCTTTCACATGTCCATGTATCTCTGTTAAGTTACAAAAATATTGCACTATTCCATGTTGCAACTGCAATTGTTCGACACCTATTCAAATTTGTTTTCATTAACGGAACAACAATTTCATAAAGGGCAATTTCCACTTATGCTCTTCAAAAATATAACAAAGAAAATAGATGTTAAAGAAATGATCTTTTGCACAACCCAAGCAACATTTGTAACAGAATTGCGAGCATGCATAGTACAAGATCTCAAGAAACTAACTAGATCTACAATTGTTGTGTGTATACATCTACATATTCATCCTCACTTTGCTCATACAAATTGCCTTCACCAAATTTCTGCAGTTTTTTTTCATTTTTTGGAAGTTGTATATTATATTGCAAAATATATTAACTCATATGCTCACGTTTCTAGGTTGAAGGTGTTTTGGTTGCAGCGAATGAATACTCGGACCCCTTTGAGCTGTATGTATGAAATGAAACTCTCCTGCTTTTGATTCTGCTTTCATAAGTGATGATACAATTAATTATCTACGATGCAGTAAAAAATGTCCATACATATATAGACATTTCCTCAATGCTTCCATCTGAACCGTGGGAAACACAACCGTACATTTTACAATTAGACAACCTCTGTTACAAGATGTGCTTCCTGGGTTAACCGAATTGTCATATGAGGCATACCTATAGAAAAAGGAAAATAGTGTCTACATGCTGCACGACTTTTAGATACATAGCAAATTTACCTTAAATGAGGACAATGCAATATTGCATATCAACTGAAAAAATAATAAAAAAAATCATATCAACACCCAGATGAATGTTCGTAGGCCCGTTGGAGGAGTCTGCATGTTTTTGGGTGCCCAATTTGGACAATTGTTTTCCAACTATATAGCCATGGCAGGATTTCTGTATTTTTTTTTGGGTACCCAAATAAAAAAAAAATTGGTCTCCAACTATACATTTATGGTATGGTATCTGCATTTTCTCGATGCCCTAATTGAAAAAAATGACTCAGAAGTGATTGAGACATCAACTTGATATTTTCAAAACTCGCTATAGAGATTGGGGAGTTCAGACATTTGAATTCGTACAGGAAGGTGCGGTTGTTGGTGATGTACACACACATAATATTGTTCAGTCCATAGATGGGAAGCATGAGTGCAAACGCCATAAAAAGTATCCAACTATAAATAACTCAGGCCCATCCTTGGAACCGTCGAAATAGCTTGAACCTCTAGGCAGAACCATCAGGCATTTCCAATAATATTCAAAATTTGGCATTGTTAAAACTGGTGGTGATAGACCATGGCACTATCAAAAGAAAATGTTCATAGTGATCTTGTTTAATGGTAAAATAGTAATCGACAAATTTCTTGTTCCCCATTTTGAGGTCTGGTTATAGCTAGCGTATAGTGGAGAAGCTCCGCTGGTTTTGTGTTGTCTTGTGTCTCGCAAAATTTTGTTCATATCCCAATGCCCCAGTTATTTTCTCGTGGGAACATATACTAGATGTAAGAGAAAACCAATGCCATGATATGTTTTTTATATATATCAAATTGTTTGATGCAAAGGTCAATGCATACTGCTCTATGGAACCTTGTGGGATCTTTCTTGACACCTTCTGTGTTCGTGCATTGCCTTCTGCTCAACTTTCAATACATTTGGTGGTTACTTGGTTCTTGGTTGTATGCTTCATTCTGGAAAATTAATAATACATTCAGGATCTTTGAAGTTTTTCTATGATCTTAAATACTATAGAGGACATGCTTTTCCCTTTAATATAAGCTCTGTGACGCAAATGTAGTGTGTGGCTCGTTTTAGCAATTTTCCTTGATTGATGAACTTAGAAAAATTAATCTCTTGGAATAATTTGAAACACAAGAATATATACTATGTGAAGTCCAATGGAACTATCATATCAACGAAAGGACATTAAAATTCAAATTCATCATTGTTATACTTGTGGTGAAGCTGACAGCACAATAACTTTACTTAAACATCCCAAAATTGATTTTCTTGTAGCTTTTCGATGCTTCTCTTATACAAACAGAGCCTGGAAACTATAAGCATGACTAGTTGTATCTATTCCTTGATTGAATAACATGTTCAGATGTTTAATGCACTTCATAGTTACTGTTAAGACCATTAATGGGGCTTTCTTACACCAATTAGTTCTTCTGAAAATTGCCATCCCCTTTCTTTTTGCTCTCTACTTTCCCTTTCTGGTTACTTACTCATTTTTCAGAAAATGTCTAGGTGTGGGAGTTGGTGGATTCACGTCTTCATATTTCCACTTACTTTTATATCACTAGCTCGACCGACCGCTTCCCCATTTCACATTGAACAAAATTTTTGGATCGCGAGTTCCCGGATAAGAGGGTTCCCAGATAAGAGGGCTATCAGATAGGCAGGTTCAACATTGCATTTCCATTGTTCCTCCGCCTATAAACAACACCCATACTTCCACGATCTACAAATTAGCAAACAAATTCCCCTTTATCTTGTTTTTAGAACTTTTCCTTGATCGATGAACTTAGCAAAATTAATCTCCTGGAATAATTTGAAATAAAGAATATATACTATACGAATTCTGATGGAACTATCATATCAACGAGACGACATTAAAATTCAAATTTGTCATTGTTATACTTGCGGTGAAGCTGACAGTACAATAACTTAAACATCCCAAAAATGATTTTCTTGTAGCTTTTCGACGTTTCTCTTATACAAACAGATCCTGGAAACTACAAGCATAGCTTGTTGTATCTATTCCTTGATTGAAGAACTTGTTCACATGTTTAATGCACTTCATAGTTACTGTTAAGACCATCAATGGGGCTTTCTTACACCAATTCTCGCTTCCAAAAATTTCCATCTCCTTTCTTTTTTCCCTCTGCTTTCCCTTTCTGGTTACTTACTCGTTTTTCGAAAAATGTCTAAGTGCGAGAGTTGGAAAGTTCAGGTCTTCATATTTCCACTTACTTTTATATCACCAGCCTGACCGACCGCTTCCCCATTTCATATTGAACAAACTTTTTTGATCGCGAGTTCCCGGATAGGCGGGTTCAACATTGTGTTTCCATTATTCGGTCGCCTGCAAACAACTCCCGGACTTACGTGATCTAAAAATTAGCAAACAATTCTCCTTCATCTCATTTTTAGCACTTTTCCTTGATCAATGAACTTAACAAAGTTAATCTCTTGGAATAATTTGAAATAAAAGAGTATATACTATGCGAAGTCCAATGGAACTATCATATCAATGCAAGGACATTAAAATTCAAAGTCATCGTTGTTATACTTGCAGTGAAGCTGACAGTACAATAATTTTACTTAAACATCCCAAAATTGATTTTCTTGTAGTTTTTCCACGCTTCTCTTATAAAAACAGATCCTCGAAACTATAAGCATGGCTTGCTGTGTCTATTCCTTGATTGCTTCCCCGTTTCATTTTGAACAAAATTTTTGGATCTCTAGTTCTCGGATAGGCGGGTTCAAAATTGCATTTCCATTGTTCCACCACCTGCAAAAAACACCCAGATTTTCACGATCTACAAATTAGCAAAAAAATTCCCCTTTATCTCATTTGCTTTCACTTTCTGCTTACTTGATCCTTTTTCTGAATGTCTTGTGCTTTTATATATAGCACTTGAAGTTCCGCAATATACAAATTTACCCTCGAAATCCGTCATTGTCTCCTGTTTCGTGTTACACATTTTGCATTCAATGGTTGGGGTAGATACAATTTGACCATCGGGCCCTCACGTCTCCTGAGTAGAGATTGTGGCCATGTTTTCAAGCCCATCAATATTCCTTGTTCCAAGTATGTCTAATTCTTTTATATCACGAGTTCGACCAACCGCTTGTACATTGCATACTTGGCCACTATTACCATCGTCAATTCCTAGCCATGCTTGCTCAACATTGCACTTCCATTGTTCCTCTATGTACAAACAACACCTGAAATTCCATGATATACAAATTGACGACCGAAATCTGTCATTGTGACATACAATTTGACCATTCACCCCTCACGTCTCCTAAGTATATCTTGTGACCCTATTTTTTGTTAAATTATGAGCTTGAATTCTTATGCAGATTAATTCTTTTATTTTCTTCAACACTTTGATTCCAGCTTAATACACTTCAACAATACCAAATCATAACCGAATAGCAATAACTATGTAGATAAGTAAGCATGCACATCAACAACACATATACCATAGGGAAACCCTGTACATGGAGAAAAACCCCAACAAACAATATTCCTTTATTGCATTAATAATGTAAGATCACTTACAAATATCCACCATGAATGTTCTACTCTAAAAGATCTTTCCAAGATGACTCTGACCTGACAAATACCTAAGAGACCTTGCTAAAATACACCTCTAATATGCTGCCTCTATTGTTGATATACAACACTGATATGATGTTGATATACGCCTTTGATATGCAACCTCTATTGATGATATACAACACTAATATGCTTCTTTGATATGCTGCCTCTTTATCACTGATATGCACCTCTATTGCTTCACCCTTAACCTACATATCAAACTGTGTTGAAGAGAGGGGTCAACCTCTTCTTATAAAGGCTGAAGAGGAGAGGCTCGAAATAGTAACTTGTTTTCATGCTTTAATCATAACCCAACTTCATACTTTAGTTCAAACTTAGAAGTAGACTTGAGACTGGTATAATTTAGTTCGAAAATAGAACTAGACTTGAGATTTCAGTTACAACTCAACATTGCACTTTAGTTCGAAAATAGAACTAGACTTGAGACTGGTATACTTTAGTTCAAAAATAGAACTAGACTTGAGATTGGTATACTTTAGTTCGAAAAGAAAACTAGACTTGAGACTTCAGTTACAACTCAACATTACACTTTAGTTTGAAAATAGAACTAGACTTGAGACTTCAATTACAACTCATCATTACACTTTACTTCGAAAATAGAACTAGACTTGAGACTTCAGTTACAACTCAACATTACACTTTAGTTCGAAAATAGAACTAGACTTGAGACTTCATTTACAACTAGACTCTTTACAAGGTAATTCAAAATTCTCTTCATGGTGGATATTGTTACACATGCCAACACACTAGATCAATACATTTATATCATTTTCAATATTAGGAATATCGTTTGTTTCTAGCTCATAGGAATTTTATATTCAACCTAATTTTTTCTAGATGCCTTGAATTTTTTTCATGTCTCACAAGGTTTGACTAGGCTCACAGAGGTTGTACATTCCCCCTGACTTTTGCACTAGTTTGTCTATGCTCATAGAGGTTGTATGTTCCCCCTGAATTTTGCACTAGACTTTCTATGCTCACAAAGGTTGTATGTTCCCCTTGAATTTTACATTAGACTCACATAGCATCTTGTTTGTCCCGACATTTGGTTTGACTCACAAAGGTTGTACATTCCCCCTGGCTTTTGTCAATACCTCACAAGACTAGTTGATTCTCCAAATCTCCCTGGCTAGCCTATGGGTGGCCCATATGGCCTCTCATTGGAGAATTATTGTCGATGCTTCCAAATTTAACACTCCCTCTTAGCGAGGGACTCATTCTCAGCCACATCAATCTTGCCTCTCAGCTGCACAAACTGTCTCGAGGTCAGAGGCTTGGTCAGGATATCAACTACCTGCTCACTCATGGCTATGTACTGTAACTTTATAGTTTTTCTCTGGACCAAGTCTCGGATGTAGTGGTACCTCATGTCAATATGTTTTGACCTGTCATGAAATACCGATTTCTCTGTCAATTTTATGCAACTTTGATTTTTAGAGTGAACCACCGTCGTCTCGAGCTTGTCACCAAACAACCCAGAAACCACTTTTCTGAGCCATATTGCTTCCTTGCTAGCATCACTTGCTGCAATGTACTCAGCCTCTGTTGTACTTTGTGCAATGGATCCCTGCTTCTGGATTGACCAAGAGATCATAACGGATCTTAAAATGAAGCAATATCCAAAAGTACTCTTCCGATCCACTGGGCTTCCTGCCCAGTCAACATCTGCATACCCATGCAAAAATAAACCACCACTGGATGTATATCTTAGACCATAAGTAATGGTCCCTCTGAGATATCTCAAGATGTGCTTTGCATCCATCTAGTGTCTCTGTCTCAGTTCAGTAATGAACTGACTCATTGAAATCACTACATAGCATATATTTGGCCTAGTGTGGATCGTGTACATCAATGATCCAATCAACTGCCTATACCTGGTGGGATCCACCAAATCTGAACATGTATCAGAATCATGTAGCTTCCTCATGTTGGTAATCATAGAAGTAGAAATGGATTTTCAATCCATCATACCAAACCTCTTTAGTACATCCACTGTGTATTTTCCTTGTGCCAGAAATATCTCGCCATGTCTTTGCCATACTTCCAATCCTAGGAAGTAATCCATCACGCATAAGTCTTTCATCTCGAATTATGAGGTTATCTCCCTCCTACACCAGGCTATTAGCCCTTCATCTCCTATTAGAAAGATATCATCAACATACATGATTATTATAATAGGTTGGTTACATCTTACCTTGAAGTACAGATTTGCATCAGCATCACTTTTCTGAAATCCCGGGCTTTTAAGAAACCCATCAATCTTGTCATACCAAACTCTGGGATCCTGCTTAAGACCATACAAGGCCTTCCTTAGCTTGCATACATGAGTGCTTTTGTTATACAATACAAAACCATCTTGTTGTTCCACAAATACCTCATGTTCAATCTTTACATTCAAGAATGTTGTTTTTACATCCATCTGATGTAGCTCCAACCAAGAACGGGAGCTAAAGAAATAATAATTTGAATGGAGGTATACATGGCTACAGGGGAAAAAGTCTCTTCATAGTCGATTCCTTATTTCTGAGTGAAGCCTTTGGCTACAAATATTTCTTTGAAATTTTCCACACTTCCATCAGCTGCATGTTTGATCTTATAGATCCATTTGGAAGAAACCACTGATTTGTCCTTTGGCCTCGGTACAATGTACCAAACATTGTTCTTTATAATAGACATGTATTCCTCAAGCACAAAATCCTTCCATACTTGTAATTTATCTATTCTTCAAATGAAGAAGTTTCAACATCACTAATGTTGCTCATCAGTGCAACATAGCCTCCAAACCTATGAGGCCTCTTCCTTTCCCCGAAAGTTTCTTTGGGAACAACTATCCTTTCTGCTTCCTAGACTATTTCTTTAAGCCACCCTGGCTTCCTTTTGGCTGGAGGTTCTTCAATATTTCTTTCTAACACTTCAACAGGTTCTAGGGGATCATTACTTGTCCCTTCATGAGGTTCCTCCCTCTGATCATCCGAATCTTCATTTTCAAAAGAGGGTGAAGCTGATTGAACTATTTATGATTCCTACTGAAGCTCTATGGATTTCTTAAATGCAACTTCCTCATGGAAATTCACATATTTTCTTACCTCTATTTGCCTCTAACCTAGTACATAAATCCTATAAGCCTTGGAGTTCTCACTGTACCCCACAAAAACCCCTTTATTGCTCGAGGGTTCCATCTTTGTCCTCTTTTCCTTAGGGACATGAATATACATTGGATACCCAAATATCCTTAGATGCCCTACTTCAGGTTTGATACCTGAGAAGACCTCTTCAGGAGTCTTGTCCTTCAAGATAGCATGTGGACACTTGTTCTGAATATACACGACAATGGAGGTAGCTTCTGCCCATAAAGAATTTGGAATATCCTGGTCAAACATCATTGCTTTCACTGCCTCACAAATTTTTTTGTTTTTCCTCTCAGCAACTCCATTTTGTTGAGGGTTATATGGCACGGTCAACTTTCTCTTGATTCCTGCTGACTTGCAGAAATCCTCAAACTGGAGAGATTCAAAATCTCCTCCATTGTTTGTTCTAAGGATCTTGATGTGTTTCCCTGTCTGCTTTTCAATAAAGGCTTTATACTCTTTGAATTTATCAAATGTGTCACTTTTAGCTTTAAGGAAATATATCCAACATTTTCTTGAGTAATCATCAATAAAAATGACATAATACAAACAACCACTGAGTGAGGGAGATGACATGGGACCACATACATCAGAATGAACCAGATCTAAGATGCCCTGAGCTCTGTTGTCACTACTAGGAAATACTTTCTTTATATTTGTACCTAGCATGCATCCCTTACAAATTTCATTTTTACTAAGAGAAATAGAGGGCATGCCACATACCATGTTCTGTAGATATGTAAGAGCTTTGTAATGAAGATGTCCAAGTCTTATGTGCCACAACTCACTGGAGCTAGTCGCATCATGAGCCAATGCCTGAACTGACTGTCTTGACACAACGTACAGTCCTCCACTACGAGTTCCAATGTGTTATGTTGTACTTAAGTGACTACCTTTAGCCCATAGTAGTGCCTTCCTGTCCTTGAAGATCACCCAATATCCCTTGTCCTCAAGGGTTGCAACTGATAGTAGATTCTTCTTGAGCCCTGGAACATATAATACTTCATCAACATGAAGTCTAGCCCTAGATTCCAATCTGAAGGAGATATAGCCTACTCCCTCTATCTTGTAACATTTGTCATCCCTAAGCTCAACATGCTCTGCAAAATATTTATTCTCAAAATTTGAGAGGATCTCCTTGTACCCTGTCATGTGCTTTGATGCACCACTATCTACTAACGAAGTTTTCAGCAGCGTTAAAACTGAACTGGATAAGGCATAAACCAAGTAATATTTTTTTCTATTTTCTTTCTCATTAGAAGGACTTTTCTGATCTCTTTTGGATTCATCATCCTCAACAGTTGAGGCATGATGTTTCGCTTTCCTTGGATATTTCTTTCTAAACCAACAATCTTTAGAAAAATGACCCAACTTATTACAACTAAAGCATTTAATCTTAGATGTATCAATATTATTTTCTTTGAATGTACCTTTGGTGTTTGGCTTCGTTTGAGATCCTTTCTAGAAAGTGCCTTTCTTCTTTCCCTTGAATCTTGATGCTAAAGTTGAGTGCTCTTCTTTCGTTGGCTTGCTCCTGGTAGTTGTGTGACTCTCCTCTTGGAGACAATCATGCCATAACCTCCCAAACGTGGGTTGAATCTCTCTCCCATTTACACTGGATAAGAAGGTCTCCCATGAAGAAGGAAGACCGTAAAAAATGGCCTGCACTAAATCATCATCGTCCACTATCACCCATGTGACCAAAAGTTGATCTCTGATCTGGGCTATCTTGGAACAAAAAGATGCCACTCATTCACCTTTCTCCATCTTCAAATACTTAAGCTTGTGCTTAAGTGTCCTCTTCTGACTTGGAGCATGTTTCTCATACAGATTCACCAAGGTATCCATATAGTCCTTGGCAGTCATTAACAAAGTCATTACAGGCATTATACTGTCTTTGACTGAGTCAAAGATGATTCGCTTGGCCTTGGATTGACTCTTCCTAAAGGCCTCTCTACCTTCATTATTCATGGGTTCCTCCACCACTGTGGTCACATAATACTCAAGATGATGCTCCTACAAGATATTTGTTATCTAGAGCTTCCACACATTGAAGTTGGTAGCTCCTTCGAGCCTATTCTCGGCCCTAACTGAAATGGAGGATGCCATGGACTTCACACTAGAAACTTAATCAAGCTAGCTTGGATCTCTGTGTACCTGGTGCTGCACTTAAACACGTTTAACACACCCTAATCTCTGATATCATGTTAAATTATGAGCTTGAATTCTTATGTGGGTAATTCTTTTATTTTCTTCAACACTTTGATTCCATCTTAATACACTTCAACAATACCAAATCATAACCGAATAGAAATAACTATGTATATAAGTAAGCATGCACATCAACAACAAATATACCGTGGGGAAACCCTGTACAGGGAGAAAACCCCCAACAAACGATATTCCTTTATTGCATTAATAATGTAAGATCACTTACAAATATCCACCATGAATTTTCTTCTCTTAAAGAGCTTGCCAAGATGACTTTGACCTGAAAAAGACCTAAGAGACCTTGTTGAAATACACCTATGATATGCTGCCTCTATTGTTGATATACAACACTGATATGCTGCTAATATACACCTCTGATAGGCAATCTCTATTGCCGATATACAACACTGATATGCTGCCTCTTTATCACTGATATGCGACTCTATTGTTTCACCCTTAACCTGCATATCAAACTGTGTTGAAGAGAGGGGTCTGTTGAGCTCTAGATCTACCTAAGTAAATTAGAGTGCATTTATTATCAATCCGGTGTTTGTAAGACTTAGAGGCATGTCCAAAGTATATGGATTTTAGAGATAGTTTTTATCTTTTATGGAGATAACCCAAAGACTTATTCTAAGGCTGAATGTGAAAGAGATGCTAAGCTCCTATTCAGAAGTCATCTTCATAGCTCTCATGACAGTGATCAGCACTTGTTTTTCCAATGGTAAAAACCTATTCTAAGGCTGACTGTGAAAGAGACACTAAGCTTCTATTCAGAAGTCGTCTTCATAGTCCTCATAACAGTGATCAGCATTTGTTTTTCAAATGGTAAGAACCTATTCTAAGGCTGACTGTGAAAGAGACACTAAGCTTCTATTCAGAAGTCGTCTTCATAGTCCTCATAACAGTAATCAGCGTTTGTTTTTCTAAAGAGTGAAAGCAATAAGCATGCAAGAGAAAGCTTAAAACCTATCAAATG
>ML787521.1:245601-268421 GCA_009831015.1 Picea engelmannii | reverse complement strand
AAATCAAAAACTGTCCAAGATTTAATGCTGAAACAGGGCAATTTCTGCTGAACTAGCCTTCTTTGACCAGCGTTGACCGGGCATCTAGCAGTCTCAGATTTCGAATCTGATAGCTTATTCACCATCCTTGTACATCTGGGAACACAACCCAAGTGTTGGATTTCACCTAGGTGTCCTGCAAGTATACAAACGACGGAGCTATTACGGGATTTGGTGAAATCCTGTAATTTCTGCTAAATTTCCAATTTTAATGCAAAAATTTAGAAAATTCAATTATGAAGTTAAAGGATGACAAATATACCTTGGATAGGCTGTTTCATGGGAAATGTGGAATAAAATGAAGGAAAAATGGGCAAATAAAGAAGCAAAAGTATGGTTTATGGAAGCACAAAAATGGACTCAACAGGGTCAACCTCTGCTTATAAAGGCTAAAGAGGAGAAGAGGAGAGGCTCAAAATAGTAACTTGTTTGCATGATTTAATCATAACTCAACTTCATACTTTAGTTCGAACTTAGAACTAGACTTGAGACTAGTATACTTTAGTTCGAAAATAGAACTAGACTTGAGACTTCAGTTACAACTTAGCATTACACTTTAGTTCAAAAATAGAACTAGACTTGAGACCAATATACTTTAGTTCGAAAATAGAACTAGACTTGAGACTTCAATTACAACTCAATATTACACTTTATTTCGAAAATAGAACTAGACTTGAGACTTCAGTTACAACTCAACATTACACTTTAGTTCGAAAATAGAACTAGACTTGAGACTTCAGTTACAACTCAGCATTACACTTTAGTTCGAAAATCGAACTAAACTTGAGACTTTAGTTACAACTCGACTCTTTACAAGGAAATTCAAAATTCTCTTCATGGTGGATAATGTTACACGTGCCAACGCACTAGATCAATATATTTATATCATTTGCAATATTAGGAATATCGTTTATTTCTAGCTCATAGGAATTTTATATTCAACCTAAATTTGGCTAGATTCCTTGACTTTTCCTCATGGCTCACAAGGTTTGACTAGGATCATAGGGGTTGTACGTTCCCCCTAAATTTTTCACTAGTCTGTCTATGCTCACAGAGGTTGTACATTCCCCCTAAATTTTGCACTAGACTATCTATGCTCACAGAGGTTGTATGTTCCCCCTGACTTTTTCATTAGACTCACATAGCATCTTGTTCATCTTGAATTTTGGTTTGTATCACAAAGGTTGTACATTCCCCTTGGATTTTGTCAATACCTCACAAGACTAGTTGATTCTCCAAATCTCCCTGGCTAGCCTCAAGGTGACTCATATGGCCTCTCATTGGAGAATGACTGTTGATGTTGTCAAATTTAACATTTTTGAAGCCCGCCTGTCCGCTTTTCATACTTGGCCATTTCTTGGAATCTATTTCACAGGTTGGCGGGTGGACGAAATGTACAATGCTTAGTCTCTCTTTTCCATCCCCGCCACATTCGTACTTCTTTCTAGATATGCAATTATTAATCTTAAATGCTAGTATCTCATCGTGTAGGAACTGTTAAGATTTTCATTAATGTATGGAAGGTCGAAGAAGATTTGTCATTAATACGAATTAAACCAATATTTGCGGAGAAGAGTGTTATCCTTTCTAACTATTCATTTCAAACATGATGGAATCTCTTTCGTGCATCGGTCAATTGGCGCCTTTACGAAATCTCTAATTCTTAATCTCTCTTCACTGTCACCGCCATCTTCGCACTTTTTTTCTAAATATGCAATTAGTAAGCTTTAATGGTAACAACACATTACACACGAACCCTGTAGATTGTCATTGATCAACGAAAGGCTCAAGGAGATATTCCATTGGTACACATTAAACCAATATTTGTGGAGGGTTATATTATCCCTTCCAAATTTTCATTTCAAACATCATCTGGAGCAAACATAAATTCTCATTAACTTATGGCAGCAGTTTTGTCCAGATACAGTAAACGCCTTCGGGCATGATGGCTAGAGGTTCCAGTATTCCAGGGAATATTCTTACTACTCATCTCCCTCTACCCAGGAGAAAAAAAGGAGATGGTCCCTTGGTGCACCGAGAGATATATTTCAAGCCAAAGAATTCCAAGGAAACCCTGCCTGCTCAGACAACCTACCCACCTGCATTGATGGCTGACGCAGAGTTTGATGCGATGGATTTCGAGCCGAAAGAAGATGATCTGATGGACGATGATGTAGCAATGGATGATGGCAATCCAGATATTGTTCCCACTCTTGCGCCCAAATTGAAATCAAACATAACGGTTGAAACTTCCCGGCTCAACGATGGCGGTCCTGACAACACCAAAAGAAGGTGTTTTAGAAAAGAAACCAACGATGAACACAATAGTCACTTTGCAACTCGAAAGTAGGAATTTCAGAGGTCCAAATTAGTCTATTCTGGGTGGAAGTATTTCACTGTAAGGAAATGATCTATTGATGCTCCCAGAGATATATTTCAAGCCAAAAAATTATTCAATTGCAGGACCATTGTCTTGTTCTCTGGATATTCAATTAACATCTTAGGGAATGAGGACCATAACTCCCACTAGTCCAAGGCATATTCCTACTAGTCATCTCCTTCCGCCCAGAATGGACCAATTTGTGTCTCTGGAATTGCTCGTGCAACCTGTGTCCTTGAATTTTTTGACTGTGATGAGGTGGTTTCTTGGTGTGGCCTAACTATCAGTTTCAGGCTATCCCATTTTCCCTAAAACGTTTTTCATCTTCTTCCTCACGGGAAGCTTGTGAGAACTATCAATTTTACCACAGGACTGTTGTTCATCTGCTTCAAGACAAGGATTTATTCCACTGTGGAACCACTCTCCTGTTCCTTTGTCGCCTCAGGTCTTCTACAAAATATTAAGATCAGGGCACCGAACACTAATCCACCTAGGAGAATAATGCAAGGATTTCCTTAAAAAAAGCATGGTAATCAGTTTTGTATGCATATTGAAGAGCATCTCGATGGCTCCTACATGTTGCAAATCCTGTGCCTATGTTTATGGAAAATATGTTCAATGTTTTGGCCCAAAGAACTCGGTCCAATTTCTATGGATAGATATACAATGCTCATTATTCTTTTTTTTTAATGGATTTACTATTAAAAAATTTGCCTTGGAGGCTTGGTTCTTGCTTCTTTTCTGAATTTAGAAACTCTTCTCATTGGCATGGTTCAATAGTCTCGTAGTTCTTTGATATTGTATTTGCTTAGGTAATTTGTTCTAAAATGGAGCATTTAACAATTATATGACAATGCATTGTGTCGATCCATCAGGATTTTATGGAAACAAAAATGAATTTCATACAGTTTCAAACCAACATTCAATTCTATTCGTAATGCATATAGAACATAGCAAGACCAAATCACAATGTTGCAGCAAGATCGTCATTCGTGTTTCTAGACATGAAATTATTAAGCTTTAATGGTAACAACCCATCATGCAAGAAGTTTAATACTTAAGTTAATATGTTAAAGTCATGAAAGAATGTATCAAGAACACAATTACTCCAACAAGTTGCAATAAAATCTAATATTCAACAAAGCATTTGCTGACAATTACTAGAAAATGATGGTTTGTAACAATGGGGCTTGTTTGAAACCAATTCCCGCTTGCGAAAATTTCCCTCTGCCTTTCTATTTTCCCACTTTTTTTATCCCCTGTAGTTTCTCTTTCTAGTTACTTAGTCATTTTTACAGAAAATGTCTTGCTGCATGGGTTGGTGGATTCATGCGTTCACATTTACATCCATGCTTTTATACGGTGATTCCGACCGAGCGCTTTCCCTTTGTCTAAATTTCACTTTCCATTGTTCTGTGACTTGCAAACAACACTCTGGCTTCTGCGATATGAAAATTTACTTCTGGACTCCCACATCATCACCTCTTTTGTGTTACACATTTTGCACTGAAATGTTCCGATATATACAATTTGACAGTTGGGGCCATACGTCTCCTCGGGAACCTTTTTCACCCTATTTTGAAGCCTATCCGACCACTTTCCACACTTGACCATTTCTTGACATCTCTTTCGTGGATCGTCAAGTTCGCAGGTTCAGAAAATTTCCAATTTCTAGTTGTTGTTTCATGTGCCCGCTACCTTCAGATTTCTTTCCAAGTATATGCAATATGTATACAACTTCTCCAGAAACATACAAGAAGAGATCTTGCCAGGAAATGGAATATCTATTGCAGATTTGAATATATTGAACCTTCTTTTCCCTCTTCTATACTTAAGAAAATTCTCGTTTATTTTTCCCCTTTACTCTCTCTCTCTCTCTCTCTCTCTCTCTCTCTCGTTACTTAGTCATTTTTCCGAAAATGTCTCAATGAGCACGTTGGCCGGCTCACGGGTTCACATTTCCGCTCATTCTTTTATTTCACGACTCTGATAGACCGCTAGTCGTTCGATGCCTAGCCTCTTTTCAGATCGCGGATTCTCGAGTAGGCGAGCTCTATATTGCACTTCCATTGTTCCGTGACCTGCAAACAACACCCAAACCTCCGTGATATACAATTTACTGCCGCAGTCCCACATCATACCCTCTTCCATGATACATAGTTTTCACATGAAAGTTTCGAGACCTGCAATTTGGCCTTCGAGTCCGCACGTCTCCTGGGGAACTATTGTCACCTTGTTTTGAAGCTCCTGCATCCGCTTTCCATATTTCACCATTTCTTGGAATCTCTTTTGCACCTCCAATTCCATACTTACCTGGATTTTTTGCTTGCATATTCCTGGACAGGTGGAGTGCACTTCCAGTGTTCCTTGACCTGCAAAACGCCCCCCAACTTCTGCAATATGCAAATTGACTTCCAGACTCCTACATCAGCCCCTCTTCTATGTTACACAATATGCACTCAAATGTTCTGATTAATACAATTTGACCATCGGGGCCTCACGTCTCCTCGGGAACCCTTGTCAGCCTAATTTGAAGCCTGTTCGACTGCTTTCCACGACCATTTCTTGGAATCTCTTTTGTGGATCGTCAGGTTGGCGGATTCGGACAATTTCCAATTCCTAGTCGTTGTTTTCTATGCCTGCCACCTTCACACTTCTTTCCAAGTATATGCAATAAGTATATAACTTCTCTAGAAACATGTAGAAAATATCTTTCCATGAAATGGGATATCTATTATAGATGTGAATATATTAACCCTTATTTTCCGTCTTCTTTACTTAACCAAATTATCATTTCTCTTTTCCCTATACTTTATCTTTCTCATCACTTAGTCATTTTTCCGAAAATTTCTAGCTGCACAGGTTGGCGGACTCACGGGTTCATATTTTCACTCATGCTTTTATATTGCAACTCCGACTGACCGCTTCCCCATTCCATACCCAACCACTTCTCCGACCGCGGATTCCCGAGTAGGTGGGCTCTAGATTTCATTTCTATTATTCTGTGACCTGTAAACAACACCCTGATTTCTGCGATATACAAATTTACAACTGAACTCACATCATATCATCTTTTGTATTATAGTCTACCTATCATCCACTCTTCCGTGGTACACATTTTGCACTGAAAACTTCAGAGACATACAATTTGACCGTCGGGTCCTCACGTCTCCTGTGGAACTATTGTCACCCTATTTTGAAGCTCATCCGTTCGCTTTCCATACTTTGCCATTTCTTCGAATTTATTTCACGGATAGTCAAGTTGGCAGGTTCAAGAAATATCCAATTCCTAATCGTTGTTTCTTGTGCCCGCACCCTTTGCAATTAGAAATTATCAAGTATATATAAGATCTTATTTCTAAGTATGCAATTAGCAAGTGTTAATGCTAAACCAGGATTTGAGGAGATCTCCCATTAATACACATAAAACCAAAATTTTCGGATGGTTATATTATCCCTTTCAAGTGTTAATTTCGAACATCATGGAATGTCATTTGCGCATCATCGGGTTGACCCGTTCACGAAATCTTCAATCCTCAATTCCAAAAATGAGTCTGACTGACCGTTTCCCTATTCCATACTTAGCCACTTTCCCGGAATTCCACAAATATACAAACTGACCGCTCAACTGTCCCATCGTTCTCTCTTCCCTTTGACACATTTTGTAGTCAAAAACTCTGAGACATAAAATTTGATTTTCAAACATTCACCTCTCCTGAGTATCCCCCGTAACCCTATTTTGAATTCCGTCCGACTGCTTTTCAGACCTTCCCATTCCTTCCTTTCTCTTCCCCATCTCTGTCACCTTCACACTTGTCTATAATAAAAAAATGTTCATATATATATATATCAATTAGTGAGCTTTAATTCTAACATCTCATCATGCACGAACCATATAGATTGTCATTGATGAGTGAAAGGCTCGAGGAGATCTCCTATTAATATGCATTAAACCAAGATTTGTGGGGGGTTATATTATCTCTTCCGAGTGTTGATTTCAAAATCATGTAATGTCGTCGTCAGGTTTTCATGTTCACGAAACCTCCAATCCTTAATTTCTCTTCATCGTACCTTCCACCTTTTCACTTCTAAATATGCAATAAGTACGCTTTACTTCTAACAACTCATCATGCAAAATCCATAGAGATTGTCATTAATGAGAGAAAGGCTCGAGGAGATTTCTCATTCATAAGCATTGAACCAACATTTGCAGAGGGTTATATTATTGCCTCCAACTGTTCATTTCAACCATCGTCTGGAGCAAACAAATGTTCTCATAAACCTATGGCATCAGCTCAACAATAGTTCTGTGGAGATACAATGAACATCTTCGAGCGCGAGGACCAGAACTTCCAGTGGTCCAGGGCATATTCTTATTACTCATCCCATGCCACCCAGAACGAAGTAATTTGGACCTCTGGGATTTCTCGTGTAGGATTTGTCCCTAAAGTTTTTTACTGTAAGGAGTTGGTCTCTTGGTGCACCAATAAATATATTTCAGACCAAAGAATTATTCCACTGTGGGAAAACTCTTATGTTTCTTTGTCACCTCAGGTCTTCCGCCAGATGTTAAGATTGTTGGAGCCAACATTGATGTTCAAGGGAGAATGATTCCAATCAATTCCTAAGAAAGCATAATAACGGGTTGGACCTCTTGCCTGAGTTCATGGAAGACTCGATGGCAGTTCCTGAAGATATCACAAGATTGTAGGTTAGTTCATTTAGAAATACATTGCAGTAAATTTCCTCGTTGTTTACAAGAATAACGGGACAAGAGTCCACAACAACTATTTCCTGCATGGCTCTTTATATTTTGTATTTCACAGTCAAGGAACAAGCCATTTTTTATTGGGCCAAGATAATTTTCCATGAAATTTGTTCCCAAGTGTCAAGCTTCAAAAAGGAGAAGAAATTTTATATGTCATTTTACTTGGTTTTTGCGATAGCACATTGCTACCACTTTCCAGAACTGTCTCTTTCTAAGAAGGTAAACTGGCAATTCGACCCAGTAACGTTCTGGTACCAGGCCTTGTGGAAGCACAAGTCCTCCCACTATTTTTATGAGTTTTTTAATGGCTTTGTGTCTGTTTTCAAAGTTTTGTTGTTAGAAGAAGATGCTCCCCGCATATATGACCAGGAAACCAAGTTTTTGGATAGGAAGGGGGCACTTGAACACATGGATAATTACACTGTGATAAGGATTTTTGGCTCCAAGGAAAAACCTGCTCTCCTTCCATGTCACATTACAGACATAATGTTTGTTACAAAAATATCAAGGCCATACAACTACTGGTTGCATCTATTCCAAGAGAAGAGAAAAAAAACAGTTCATTCCTCTGCCTTGGAAAGTCGAGGACTTTGTGTTGAGGAATGTCAACAAAATTGACGAATTCGCAACCCATTTCAACAACTTGAACCTAAGATATACTGAAATCCTAAGAGGGTTCGACCCTAATAATTTTTTTTAGAACATTTGCAAACACTTGGATTCGACAATTATTTTTTCAAAAAACACCTAACCGAAAACAAAGACACTAAATAAAACGCTCCTGCTTCTGATGTCGGCGACCTAGACACACTAGAAAGCACCATTGAATTGTACAAGCAACAAGGAAAAGGCCTCGGTGAGAAGAGTGTTCAATCAGTGGATAACACTCCCAAAAATACGACATCCCGGAGCATCACTCCAATGACCCACCACAACAAAAAAGCAACTCAAAATTATTCAAACGGAGGAGGAGATAACGAACCTACTCACCCTAAAATTGATAGTTCTCACAAGATTCCAGTCAACAAGAAGAGACAAAAAATTGTGGGACAGGCGAAAGAGCCCAAAATTGAGAGTGAGAACATGGAACTTGAGCCTGATCTGGATAACGTATTTTGCTACCTTGATCATCCCGGAGACGTGATCCAACATAGTCGTCCAATGGACATAGATGATACCAAATTTTTTTACAAAGATGAATCCTTTGTGTTCCAGAGCGTTGTTTTTGACAACCAGGCCAAAAAATTAATTATTGAAAAAAAAAGATGTAAAAAATAAGAAAGGAAAATCTTGGTCAAAGGTTAACCTTGCGAAAATGTGGCCATCCCAAATCTGTTGACTTCACATAGCGACCACAGATGCTCTTAATGAGTCCATTGGAGGCATTGAGGCTGAGAATGCCAGACTGAAGGACCGGGTCAACGAATTGGAAGAAGCTTTGATTCATATGCCATTAATTATCAATCCTTTGGAAATAGCCATGCTTGCTACCCCTGCAGCCAAGTTAAAAGGATCCTCTAGCCTCCTCGCATCATGTAGAGGATATGTGGAGAATAATATCAAGAAAATAATGGACCTAATTATTGAATCATGGGAAACATCACAAATCATGGCTTCCCTTGGAACGAAGGTAGATAATTTGCTCAAACATCTGCAGGCGGAATTAAAAAATGAAGAACATTTCTATTTAGACATGGTCCTTCCTTTTGGCACCTTTGTCAAAAACATGACATAAACGAGAAGAAGACAACAAGATCTCCCATCCAAAAATCGGATCACTCAATTAAATGCATGTTGGAAAGAAAAAGTGAACAACCTGTATCTCATTGTCCAGTCATGTGAACAAGCCATATCAAAGAAAGAAAAATTATTCACAAAGCTAACCAAAATAGACCTAGCCAAAAGGACCAACGACTTTCAAGACACCAACTTAATCGTCAACTCTTTGCCCTTAACTAAGCAAGTATTCGATAAACAGGTTGATATTTTTAAGGTGTTGTCTTTGGAAAAGTTTTACAACATCCTTGAATATGGTGAAGCTGACATCGACAACTGGCTAGTCAACTATTCGGTATAGAATGAAAAAATTGATCAGGATCTGCGTAATCTTTCTATCGATCTAAGGGAATCAGAAAAGGCACTTTTCAACATAAAAATTTGGAATGAGATCAATGTTGGCCCCTTGAGAAGCTAGATTGAAGAATGGCTCAAGAGGGAATTGAAGCAAGTCGCCGATGAAAGACAACAGGCAGTTGCCATGATTCCAGTAGTCGTTGACGACAACAATCAAAAGGCATCAGAAAGAAAATAGCAAAAGGGGTGATATGTACCATCACTATAAGTCTATACTGATCACATCCTGCTTCCTTTATCAATCCATTTATTCCACTTTTTTTAATTAGAAATGTCTAGCCAAAGACTTATACCTTTCAATTTATTCTTTTCAGGTATTACACTCTACCGCCGCCCACTTCTTCTTTCCACGGTCCTATTTCTTGTACATATATCTCTTATGGTCCACGGGACTCCCAATCCCAGTCTATATGACAAATGCATTTAAATTTCCAGGAATATGTAACAAACAATATTATTTTTTGATATATTTCAAATAAAATTGTTTGTATCTCCTTTTGTATATATGTCCTCATAATTTTTTATCTTCCACTATGATGAATGTCAAGAAATTGTGTTTATTTAATTTCAAAATTGTTTTTTATCTCCTTTTATATATATGTCCTCGTAGATTTTTATCTTCCACTCTCTTGAATGTCAAGATATTTTGTTTATTTAATTTTAATATAACTTTCTTTTGTGCTGCCACATATAGAGACAAAATAGACATAAATTTTGAACATGGCAAAATAGATTATATAGTTTCAAAAAAATAAATGGGACTCTAGGGGCCATGTGTCATTTATTGCATGGATACCACGTGTGCTTCATGTTGCTTGTCACATCTCCGTTGCAGTTTCCATCTGCCTCCGCTACTTTTTCCCCATTCTAGTGCATTTATTCTCAATTCAACCTGACAAGGACTACACTACCATGCAACACTTGTTAAGTGTTGGAATGTAGTGACTTTTCCTTTTCCTTGCTTGTGTGCATGCCATTGGTTGGATGTGTGATTTTCTCATTTTGTTACTATATTGGAATTGTCTCCTTATTTGGTCCATGTGTTAGCTTCATTTTTCAATTCTAGGAAGGTCTTTGCTATTTTTAAATTTCATTATTGTTTTCTTTCCTTGTCAAAGTTAGGCACTTCCCTTGATTTCCTTGCCTTGCATAATTAAAATGTATGTTTGGCAAAGCCTTGGTGTAATTAGTTAGTGCCCATGTTTTCTTTAGAATTCGTCAATGCCCATGTTTTCTTTAGCTTTTTTAAAGTCATTTTCATGTTCTCACTTTCATTGTTTATTTTAATTAATTAAAATTACTTTTTTTTAATCATTTTAATGTTCTCACTTTCATTGTTTCTATTAGTTGGAATCCTTATTACATATAAAGGTTTTCTATATGATGTTGCTCTCTTCCACACACACACATATGCACATATTTACTTTTGGCGTTATTTATGTTCTCTCATAAAAAAAATTATATTCTGTCAAAACAAATTTATCTTTTCTAACCTGAGTTCTAGACCCTATGAACTAAATTTTTCTTTATATAAATTTTGGATACCTTAACTCATATCCTTTATAACAATGAGCATGCTATCTCTTCAACCTTATCCTTATGACAATATGTGTTTTATCCCCAACATTGATTTGAAATTGAGAATAACTTCGCATGGCAAGGGTGGTGGTTTTATTTGAATAGTTACCAACTAGAAATGAAATTTATGTAAATGACATTTTTCAAGTGATTCAATTGTCAATAATTTAAGGAATATGTTTTACAACTTGATATGATAAAAAAAATTGAAATGGTATTCTCACAAACTTCGGTGCCAGTGCAATGAGAAATTTGAATAAACTTAGCCACATTTACTTTGATCAAACGATTGTCAACTATACAAGTCTCAAGTGTACTTTGGACAACATCGATACAATTTAAATGACCAATCTATTTATGCAAGTCATAAGTTGTATTTGAGTTGTCATTTAAAAGGTAGTGTTTCTCTCGCTTCTGATCCAAACATATATACACCTAAAAAGAGAGACCACCAAAACCTAATGAAACACCAAGATGGTTCTCAAGAAGAGAAGGTCCATAGAAATGATGAAACAAACTCTATGATGGATAGTGTGTGTTAACAAAGGAAATAAGTGTGTGAAGATAACAGCAAACTCATGAAATTCAAATGTTCCAACAATTCAAATGTTCAAATGTTCCAAGCGAGTGCTCATGGTTTGACCAACAAAGGTTCTCGATTCCACCAACATTGCTCATGGTTATGTACAATCACCAACATTATTCATGGTTCAACACTAAATATTTATGATTCCACCAACTTTGTTCAAGGTTTCGTAAATATGTTTCTCATGATTCTACCAATATTTTTCATGGTTTCATAAAACTTTGCTCACGGTTCCACCAATAAGACACTGATGTGGAAGTTATATTAATATACAAAATGAAATGCAAAAACAAATAGGGTGCTCGCATATGTTCATTGGTTCAAAATAGATCAAGTTTTTACAAAATTATGATATGAAATGCCCATGTGCTATATAACGTGTATGTATTATAATGAAATGTGCCACATAGGTACTAAGAAATGGGTATGTTTTTCTTGAAACATACACGTATTACATAAGGTGTAAATGTTTAATAATGCTAATGCATGTGTGTTTAATATCACGTTATTTGGAAATTTAAAAAACTTATAATAAACACAACACATTTTTTGTATTGTCACGACCATTAGCTTTCTCCATTTAAAATTTTCAACTTTTGGTATTACAACAACATACCTTATAATTCCCACTTTGTTGTCGAATAGCTTTCTCCATTTAAAATTTTCAACTTTTGGTATTACAACAACATACCTTATAATTCCCACTTTGTTGTCGAATAAACCCCAGTACACATACTTGGTAGGATCACCCAACAAGAATCTCAATAAAGAATGAATAGAAAATACTTTGTACAAATTCTATTATAAATGTTTATTTTTCCCATCTCAGATATCCAATTATTTTGATTATTGTGGTCTTGTTGGTTCCAAATTGTTGTATTATGATAGTATGCCTAACTTTCTTAATAACACATTTTAAAAAAAATGTGAACTCTATCGGGCATTACAGCTATGCCCTTGACTAGCAAGATGCTTTATATTATACAGTTCCAGTCATGGTCACCCCCCATAGCTCTGCCCATTTTTGTTGAAGTACACTTCTATCCCAACTACCTTTCTATATGACTTCTACAAGGTGAATACTCACTCCAAGGATAAGTTTCACACCTTGCAAGCACTTGCAGAGTGGTTCGAGAGGAGTTCCTTCTGGGTGGATGAGACAAACTCTAAACCTACCGAATGAGGGGGGGGCGAGGAGGATATAATGGATGCTATAGAGGCAAATACAGAGGAGGATACCACAATTAGGGGTAGGAAATACTTTTTGGGATCATTACCAGAGTTCTCCTCGGATTCTCCTATCTTTCCTTTATTGGGGTCAAACCCCTCTTCCTCGTCCCCTTGAACTCTATCACCGTTGACATTGACATTTTTTATTAGAGGAAATTTATAATTTTGTCTTTTATTTTCATTAAAATTTGCCTATTTCCTATATTTTCATTTTCTTTTATATTTAGGAGTTTTTATTATAAATTTAGTTATCTCTTTTTTTCTTAATGTTATGTAGTTATAGGAATTTAATAAAAGATCTTCCTCCACATTTTATCAAATTAAAATTGCATCATTTTATGGAAGGTGTTATCACGTTTTTGGTGTTTTAAATTTATTAACATTGCTCAAATAATTTAATATAGTTTATATAATATAATCATGGTGGGGAAGGTGATAGGTTGCATGGTAATTTGTTTCTAAATTATTCATCACTTTATTATTAATTATTTAATTACACTGTATTATTTTAAAAGGAATTTGAATTGATAAAAAAAATATCATTAATTTTTAAGCGTTATCATTTTTGTCTTTTTTTTTTTTGTAATCTCTTCAAGTTTAATAATATCATGCTTTATTCTTTGCAGATGAACATTACCACATAAGCATGGGGTCTTCACTTAGTGAACCTATGACATAGCGCATGCGTTTATGGGATATTAAAGAATACCATTCATTTCACTAGATATTGATAAATAGGTCTCCCAAAATTCTTTTATTGAACCCCCCTCCCAATACATTTTTCCAATAAAAGAAAGCTCTTTTTTTTATTAGATACCTCTTTTTATACCCCCCAATACATATAAACCCCTTGAGACCCCACATCCCCCCAATACCTACAATATATTGACTTTATTTTTCAAAATTTAAAAACCCCCTTTATGAATGAACGTGATAAGATATTGGCCAACAATATGAAGGCCCCATGCACATAAGCAAGTAAATCTTTAAATTTTACCCCTTAATAAAATTTGTAATCAAATGATCCTTTGAAAAACTTGCTAGCTTGTGACCCACACACTGGCATTAATTTGTAATGAATGCATGTATAGTAAATTCCATTGGAAAACACACAGTTAGATTAGATTAGGCATCCAAATAATACCCCAAGTTTGCAAAAAAAGAGAGTAGAGCTTTACTAAAGTGAGGAGAGGAGCCCTTGAGTAGAGAAAGTGTGGTTAGGAACATGTCTTGAAAGGAAAACGGAAAGGCTAGGCTAGGCTGGTTTGAGTTAGTGTGAAGAGTTCCCCTCTATTATAATGCAAGTATTCCCCGACGTGTGTGTCTGCAACCCCTTGATTCATGACTAATGAAGAGGCATCCTAATGGCTTGTTATTAGGATTGTCCACTTAAGTGATGTGATTGGGGATTATGAGTGGCACTTGAGACATATAATGTAAATTCACTAGGATTTCATCACCTTGGGTGTGGACCACTACCATTGTCTCTTTTATACTTTTGCTTGGGTTACATTAACCATGGATTTCATCACTCTTAGTGGAGGTATATTTGGAAGGGCTTATTACTTATTATAGATTGGTTAAGCTTTGATATTGTCATAAGTGTATGCTTTCATTTTATTTTTTTCAATATTGTAAAACTTATCACCAAAACCATCTTTGTCTCCATTGGAAACTATATTGTTCACCACTCGAACCTTCACACTATTACCACTTTAATTCATTTTGAGACCTTGTTTTGGAGATATATTTCACCAAGCACACCTCTTTGGAAAATATCTAGTTGATTGCATTTAGAACTTGAGACTTATGGAACTATTGTGAAATCCTTAGCAATATCAACTTTATTCAAGGTTCCTTTATTGCTTATGGTTTCAAAAAAGATACTTATGCTTCTGTGATCAAATGGTCATCATTCTAATAAACTTTATTCAAGGTTCCTTAATTACTTGTGGTTCCATACACATTACTCATAGTTTCACTCGCTTGGTTCATGGTTCCATCACTAAATGTGTTCATGGTTCCACTACTAAATGTTCACGGTTCCACCAAACTTGTTCATGGTTCCACCACCAAATGTTCACATTGTCATCAACTCCAACTTTGTTCAAGGTTTCACCACCAAATGCTCATGGTTCCACCAACAATTCTTATGCTTCCATGACTAAATGATCGTAGTTCCAACAACCTTTGTTCAAGGTTCCTTAATTGCTTGTGGTTCCATACACATTGCTCATTTTCCCACTCACATTGTTTATGGTTCAATAAATAATACTCATGGTTCCACCACCAAATGTTCATAGTTCCACCAACTTTGTTCATGGTTCCACCACCAAATTTTCATGGTATCACCAAATCCAACATTATTCATGGTTCCACAAACATTGATCATGGTTCCACCACCAAATTTTCACAATTCTACCAACTTTCTTCAAGGTTCCTTAATTGCTTGTGGTTCTCTGTGTAGTGTTATTAGTTTCACTAGTATTGTACATGGTTCCACCATTATTTCTCGTGGTTTTGTAAACATTGCCTACAAATGTGCACAACTCCACCAACTTTGCTCGAAGCTTTGTAAATATGTGTTTTGGTTCCAATAAATGTGCATGGTTCCCTCGACATTGTTCACATTCCTAAATAATGCTCTTCTACTTGTATTCAAGTTCTATAGTTCATAATTTCACCCTATAATTCACCTTATAAGTGTGATTATTATTTAATTAAAGTTATGGTATATGTTCTTATCAATATATCTTTAGAACTAATTTTTAAATTCATATTTAAGTTCTATTGCTCACTTTTTAATTGTTACCATTTAATTGTAATTGAACGTCTTTTTCTTATAATTAATTGTATAAAAAAAAAAAAAATTGTGCATTAATCAAAATGATCAATAGATACATAAATCAATTCCTAAAAGAGAATACATCATAAGAAAATAGCCAAAAGATAAGTATGCCATTTAAGTCAACAATATATTAATGTCAAAATATTGTTTCTTATAAATACTTTTCATAACTTATCCTCCAATCGTAGGAGGATGCAAGTTATAAAGAGGTAAAAGGTGGGTAAGGTTATAGTTACTTATATTTTTTCCCCTAAGTGCAATGGTTTATGATGCTATAGGTCTCATGATTTTAACAACTGCGGAGAAAAGGTCAATTCATGGAACCGATAACACTATTTGTTGGTCCTTGGATGGGGTGACAAGGAGGAGAACATGTGGCAATATAGATGGGTGAGATTTTAATGACCCATCCTTTGCCTGATTTTCGACAATACACATGGAAACCTCTCTTGATGATCGTGCTCGACGATGAGTTATGTTAGAAGGTGTTGGAATATTGGTGAAGCTCCCCGTTCCATTGTTGGTCATTCTCCTCTGTACTTCACTGGATTTGGAAGTAATACTTTCCATCCTTGGAAATGAAGGCTCATCACAATTGAAATATATGAGCCAAGGTTGTCACTGTCATGCCTCTTGAACTTAGGAAACTCATGGTCAAGTTTTTCATTCTTTTCATTTATGCCTCCTATAGCTCTATGCTCACATTACTTTGTAGCTCATCCTCTGTATTTTGGTGCTCCCTCTAGTTTCCTTGTTGTTCCCCAATTCCCCCCCTCTATTTCCTTGGTGCTTTGGTTCCTTCTGATGGCATGAGGTAGCTCCTCCTGTGTACTCGATGTCATCATGGCAGGCATGTTGTATCTAGGGTGCAGTTGGATGTGGAGGAGTTAGTTGCAATCTTCAATGCCACCACTCCATTAGATGTTCATGCAAAGATTGAATTAGGTGAATTCGGTATCTGATTCACATGCATTTCACCAAGGATGTGGTCGTGGATGTGGACATTTGTTCATGGGTACCTGATACAGGTTCTTCTCACACCCGAGAAATAAAATACTTCAAGACGATGGATTTATATTGACAATACAAGTCCCTCATAGGTAAAGTGTTATTTGCACAAAACAAGGCCTACAATGAGATTTTGCTTTAGTTAGATGATGTCCAACTACATATCAAGTTGGTCAACCACAAGCTCAACTTTCTCACTGAGAAACCTGTTGGACTAGAGTTCTCCATGCTCAACATGGAACAAACCCAGGTTCCTATTGTTGAAGATAGTAATCTTCATGTTTAAATTTTTTTGTGATAGGCTTGTTAATTTTTTGGTTTTTCAATTTCAGAGGTAGCATGACCTTAGTCCTCCCTCCACCTAGATATCAGGCTGTAGAAAAACAGTCTCTTGGATTTTTCTATCTAGACTTATGTTTATGGTTTATTATGCTATGTAATCTAAAGTCTCACATTCCACTCCAAACAATATGGATAGATAAATTGTTTTTCTATTGTTGGTCTGGTTTCCCCAGTTGCAGGCCAGCAACAAATACCATGTAATGTTTCTTTTTCCTAATTAGTATGAATTCTCTAGAAAACTTACAAAAAAAACCATTGTGTGTTGGTGTACCATTGAGACTAAACTATAGGGTTAGATTAGAGTCCTTTCGAAAAAAAGGCCAAGATCGAAAGAATTACAATATAGAATACCATGTGGAAAGAAGAGAAATAGAACATATAATGTTTCCACTCACCTTGTGATGTTTAAGCTAAATATTTGACATGTATTAAACGTAATGGATGTCCACCGAATGTCGAAAAAATGACGAGTAAAATGTAATAGACGTTGAATTGTTGTCATTAAACCTATGTTTAATTATTTTTTGACAATAAAATATTAAATGTAGGGAGAGAATTGGAGCTTGTTCCATATTTTTGTAGTGGTTAAACAATAGATTGCATCCAACCTAGATCCATTTTAACCCAACATGTCTCTCAAAGGACTTACTCATTGCTAGCAAACTTTCTTAGTTTAGAAAAAGATGTATTGTATATAAGTAATGGACTAATAAAGATCGAAAAGACAACACTTGAATCATAGGCCTAGGTATAACATCTAGACACACATCTTAAGAGTTATAAACATATATTGGATGAATCTGGATTGATATATAGACCTTATTGACCATGCTATCATAAACCAAATGTCCACTCTGGGTTGTCAATACCTCCAAAATCAACGAATTTGAACTATGAAACATTTAATTAATCATACACTAGATACGTACATTATAATACTTGGAGGAATTTGGAAAAATGTCATTGTAGTGAATGAGACTCACTAATCCTTGAAATACATCACTGCTTATTTTCAAATCCAATATTAGCAAACACAATATCACCATGCATACATGGTTGGAGCAACAAATAGATGTTGCACTAGATAGCATGTCTCTTATGTTCAAGCACATGAGGTTGGTGACAACATACAACACCTCATATTGTTAACTTAGATAAAGAAGTGAGTGAATAGATGAAGTAGATTGTATATTAATAGGGTTCATAAAAACTAGGGACTAGCTCCACCTTCCTTTCCTACCAACATGTAACACTAAATTGATTGTCAAACCTCACATGTTCAACGTTGAATAAGCTTCCACATTTTATCATTTCCAATAGAAAGTAAACCTCCTATAGAGTTAATAAACCTCAAGTTCAAATAGTTTAAGGACTAGATGGATTTTACAACTTTGATTAGATAGATTTGCATTATCTAGGAATCCTCATAGGTATAATATTTTAGCCTAGCATGGCATAGTCCATTACTCATAGAAACCTATAGTTAATCATATATTTTAGAGGAAGACATCGAAGAAATTAACATTTTCAAACGTCATTTTCAGACTTGTTTAATTTCTCCTTACGATACACATAACTTTGCACCTCTCCCACACCATAAACCCCCACTTTCCCCATTATAGTGTTTGGAGATTACATTATGCAGAATTTAAATTAGTAAAAAATGATCTTCATAAATAGTGCTCCCAGCCTTATATATGCAACCCTCAACCATTCATAAACGAATTGTTTTGGAGGAAGACATTGAAGAAATGGGCATTTTCAAAAGTCATCTTCAGGATTTTTTAATTTCTCCTTAGGATACACATAACTAATGTGCCTCTCCCACACTAATGTGTGGCTTGGCCCTGTGGTTCTTTTGTCTCGTTTGTTGAGCTAAGGTAGGTAGGAGTAGTTAAGTAAGAATAAGATAAGCTATGGAGTGCATGAGATAGTAATGAGTAAAGTCGAGAATCCATTTCCTGAAGATCTAGTGTATATATATGTATATATAGGTAAGATTGGTTTTGGTAATCAAAATCCAACCTAACGTTTTGTTAATCAAGTCCCTAGTCACTCACACAGCGATCACAGACACATTTCATTAAGCCAATAGACATGAACAATCACCACTAACTATTTCTTCCTTAAGGAAGAAACCTCCTACTATCCTCAACTCACCGTCTTTGCACAGATTTAATTCTAATTCCTCTCATGAGTTCAACTTCACTGGGAGGCCGTTACCAAAGAACATGTCGGATGATGCAGCCGTGGCTCAGATCTGTCGTGATACGTTAAGCACAATCTGGCATTTCCATGGAGGATGTGAAGTTGGCTCTGTGGTTAACCAGAAATATCAGGTCAACTGACTTGAGAGTCTCGAAATTGTGGAGTCCTCGACATTTAGGGACGGTCCTGGAACCAACCCACAATCCACCACTATGATGCTCGGCAGGTAATAATAATATTCCTGATATTTTCGTTGGGTTTCTATCGTTCTTCTGTACCTGTACATATATAAATAGATGGATATCATAAATGTTGAACATGTTTAATATTTCAGTTGGGTTTCTATCGTTCTTCTGTACCTGTACATATATAAATATATGAAGCTGGTCTTTTATCTGTATGACAGGTCGAGCAAGCAACTTCAAATCAATTACATGTATGCCATACAAAATACAACTACAGGTATGCCATACAAAATACAAGCATCATATTATGATTTGTTAGTTTCTGACAAATGAAATTAAAAACGCTTACAGTTATAGGTATAGCATGTGAAGAATTTCAGCTCCCATCTGAGGAGCGTTGGGACAAGCAGCACTAAATAGTAGAGAATTTTTTGAAAAGAGCATCCGGACAAGCAACACCAGTAGTACGGAAATTAAAAATCCACAGATTCTGCTGAGTAATCGACGAATTCTCAGATGATAATACAGTTGTGTTTGTTTTTCTTCCAACTGCAATCGCAAATCGAGTTGCAAACTAAAGGAGCATGACAGGTCAAGCTCCAAATAATAGGAAAAGTCAAATTATTTTTAATAATAGCTAGCACATTGAAAAATTATATGAAATATAAAGTGGTATTATTAAAGAAATTATATTAATATTAATATAATTTCTTTAATAATGCTCACAAAGCACATTACTTCCGAGTAATGTGTTACATGCTACCTATTATGTTGGAAACTTAATTCGCTATACATGCTACCTATTATGTTGGAAACTTAATTCGCTAGAGTTATGGTATTATATATGAAATATAAAGTGGTATTATTAAAGAAATTATATTAATATTAATATAATTTTTTTAATAATGCTCCCAAAGCACATTGTAATGTGTTTATTCACTTGAAGGAATGAAAAATATCAAGTAATAATGTACTTGTAAATAAGAATTTAAAAAACCTTGAGAATTAATTCAATAATCATTTATATGTATTTATATATATGTATCATATTAATGATAAATGTATTACAGGCTTATCTTTATTTATGTGTTGTACAACAATGGTATCAGATCCTAAGTCTTATGGCCTGAAATAAGTTATGGTAGTTCTCCATAGCATCCAGAAAACTCCCCTCTGCCTGCAAGTCTGTCCACTTGTTTGCCTGAGCGTTTCCTTTCCTCCTGCAGAAAAGTTCCACTACCTGCCAGCCTGCAAGTTTGTCCTGGGCATTCATTCCAGGGTGCAAAAATGCCCATGCCTATCCATGGGACCTTTCAGCCTCTCTGGTTGATTCTCTTGTGCTAAAGGATTCATGGGCGTTAGTATGAGAACATTGAGAGTTTTTCATTACTCGAGTCTCCCTCTCACACAAGTTCTTGTTCTATCTGTCTACGTGAAATCAATGGTTTGTTGAACTCGACACACACAGTCTGGCTAGGGTTTCTCTCATCGAGTGCGGTTTCCTACGTACTGTGTTGCGTTGCCATATTGAGAAAATATTTTATTCTATCTTTACTTGTTGAGGAAGATCGACGGGTCAGCTTTCATCACAATCAAGAAAAGTGTTAGAATTGGCTACGACTCCTCGCTGGTATTTTCGCATGGACATGAGGCATTGTGGCACGTAGCGAAAGCCTCTAAGTGCTAGATAACCTACAGTTTTATTTTCTTCTCGACTGATCTGTAGTATATAAAAGTTTTCAAACCTTTGTTTGAGTTCCAACACTTTGTCATTGTCTTGGAACAGTCTATGGAGTCTCGACATTCGTTTGATTGAAAATTTGGACCTTCAATCGCTAAGGGACCTAGCGAGGGTCCATCCAGAAGTTGGAAATTTGATGAAGGGAACCTTCGAGTGTCCAGATTAAGGCCTACAAAGTTGAAAGGAGCATTATTTGAGGAATATTATCTATTCCACGTGGACTCATACAAATCCCCTCCATAGCTCATAGCTCATCAAGATACTTCGAACAAAGGCAACAGTTAGGGATTTTGACTCTGGTCAGCGAATTGGACCCAACAATGCAAAGTTTTTCTGTATGTGCAAGCTTTGCTAGACTTGCTTTTGGCTATTGAGGGTTCATTTTCAAAGGCAACCAAACTACTGGGATTAAGCAGAGGTGCTTTGTCCGTGTTAATATTATCAGATGATGCTCTCCAAATAGCAATAAAGGAGCTCATGGACTAAAAGGGTTTAAAGCCTCTTCGTTGAAAATAATAAGATTGAGGATCGCTAGAGAAATGGCCAAAAGAAAACTCTTTCATCCCCGGCTTCATATTGTGATTTGGGCTCCTTTGGACTGTTGAACATTGATTGGAGATCTTCATCTTTGTTGGGTTCTCCTTTACAGCGCAACCAAAAGTCTTCAAAGCATGTGAGACAAGTTGTAACATTAGCAATGACAGTACACATAAAAACAACTGCGTTGTAAGTTTGTTTGTGTTTTCTTTATAAACGATAATTTGTTGCTTGCATTTTTTAGTCTACTTATGAAAGGGTGGAGTTTCAAGAAACCCTTGAGGTCTATTTTTGTCTTTAAAATGACTCAAGTTGAGGAACTGTTAGAGTTATTGACCACTCTAATCCTCTCTTTTGTAGACAATACAGTGACCATTGACAAAACAACTCTGCATTCTGTTGTAACATCCTTGCAAGTTATGCAATCCAAAGCAGCACTACTACAAACTCAAACTCAACTTCTTAATGATGCACTTGAGCGAAAGAATTTTCGACAACATTGTGAACTAGTCGTTGTTCGGAACAACCATCTTTTCGAAGAAGATGATGATGTTGATTCATATCAACGACCAGCCTAGCAATAACTCAGTGAGACAACCCCAAATTCAAGAACATATGACACATCTTTCTCTTTCCAAGCAGATCATCGGACCTTGGGAAGAAATGAGAAATAACAAGCATAGAATCTGTATCGGATATGAAAAGGATGTCACCTTTCATAATTCGGATTACACCAAACCAATGCAGTTCCAGAGTGTTGGATTGCTACAAGATGGTTCACATTCACCAGCTCCAGTTCAAGAGCAGAATTAGAATTAAACCTCCACTTACAACTTACAACTTTTGTTAGACAATGGTTAGTGGTTTTCCTTAAACCTCCACTTATTAGAAGATGTTCATCTTCTGCTAGACAATAGTTTATGGTCATATTTAAACCAACATTCGAGAGCACCTCCAATTAGCACAATACATCAACTTCAGCTTCTACCTAACTTAGGAAATGTTCCAAGAACCATTGATCCTAAAGCATGGTTCTAGACTTTGTGGTCATCTTTAAACCATCTGATTGGTTTGTGGTCTTCCTTAAACAACGATCATCATTTAGTAGAAGATGTCAACTTATGTTATACATTCGGTTTGGGGTCATCCCAAAACCACCAGATTCAAAGAGCACATTCATCCATCAACAATTGCACACTACCAAATTTCAGTTGCCCACTTTCATATATCAGCTCTC
>ML787521.1:214154-240813 GCA_009831015.1 Picea engelmannii | reverse complement strand
GTACAATCTTCATGGGGTATAAACACGGTTGAAAACAAAGACCTATGAAACAGGAAGATAATCAGGCTCCACAACCAACAATCTCCCACTTGGAGACTAGTCACAACAACTCCACTGCTATTGTACCTATTGGACTATACTCCACCTTGGACCTGTAAAATTTATCATCTTCACCTTCATGCTTGAAGACCAACTGAAATTGAGCAAGAACTCAGTTTATCCTTGGTTACTCCCTTTATTAACATGTTTGCAGGATTCTAGCTAGTGTGTATCTTTTCCAACTTCAAATGTCCATCTTCCAAGACAAATCGTATGAAATGGTACCTGAGTTGTATATGCTTAGTATTCAAATGAAAGGTTGAGTTCTTTGCAAGATGAATGGCACTATTGTTGTCACAATACAACATGTTATTCTCTTTCTTCTTTCCCAATTCCTCCATAAACCTCTGTAACCAAATCATCTCTTTACTAGCCTTTGTAGCAACAACATACTCTACCTCTGTTGTTGAAAGTGCAACAACCTTTTGCAGTTTTGAAATCCAACTTAATGTTGTTCCACCTATAGTAAAAACATACTCTGTGGTGCTCCTCCTTCTATATTTATCACCTTCCATATCTGAATCAACATATCTCTGTAGAACAATGTTTGAACCTCCAAAACATAATGCATGAGTAGTAGTACCTTTCAAATACTTGAGAATCCACTTTACTGCCTCCCAATGTTCTTTACCTGGATTGTTCATATACCTACTCACAACTCCCATTGCATGTGCAATATCTGGTCTTATGCAAACCATCGCATACATCAAGATGCCAACTGCTGATGAATAAGGGACCCTGGACATGTATTATATCTCCTCTTGTGTCTTGGGACACATTTCTTTGGTTAATTTGAAATGGCTAGCCAAAGGTGTACTAACTGGTTTTGCGTTCTGCATTCTAAACCTCTCTAACACCTTCTCTATGTACTCACCCTGAGACAATGTCAAATTGTGATTTTTCCTATCTCTTGTTATTCTCATACCAAGGATTTTCTTTGCAGCACCCAAATCCTTTTTCGCAAATGAATTAGCTAATTTATTCTTGAGCGCATTTATATCTTGCATATTAGACCCTACAACAAGCATGTCATCTACATACAATAGAAATATAATATAGGTTCCACTTTCTAGCATTTTAAAATAAACACAGTGATCAGAATAACATCTACTATAACCTTGTTATGTCATAAACCTGTCAAAGTTCAAATATCATTGCCTTGGAGCTTGCTTTAGGCCATACAATCTCTTCTTCAACCTGCATACCAAATTTTCCTTCCCTTTGACCTCATACCCTTGTGGTTGTTGCATATAAATCTCTTCCTCCAAATCCCCATGGAGAAAGTTGTTTTACATCTAACTGTTCAAGATGAAAATATTCTACTTCCACAAGATTTAAAATAGTCCTAATTGAAGTCATTTTAACAACAAGAGAAAATATTTCATCAAAATATATACCCTTTTTTTTGGTACAAACCCCTTTACAACAAGTCTAGCCTTGCACCGTTTTTTCCCTCCATCTTCTTCCTTCAACTTGTAAACTTGTTTATTCTGCAATGCTCTTTTTCCTGTAGGAAACTGAACCAAATGTCAAGTTTGGTTATTTACCAGGGAATCTATTTCCTCTTTCATGCCTTGCTCCCACTTCTTTTTAGTTTCTACCTGCATTGCCTCTTCATAACATTTTGGTTCACCAGAATCAATCAACAATAAATAATACAATGAATGAGAGTATCGTTTAGGGGGTCTACTTAACCTGGTAGATATTCTAACAACACTTGCAGAAGTTTGAGATACTTGTTGCTCTCGTTGTTGTACATTTTTATTTTTTGGTACCTTTGGAATTTATTTTTCAGTGATCTCAACAAGCACTATGTATTCTGGGACATCTCTACTCCTAATGATTTTGTGATTTTCATGATTCCATAAGCGATAACCAAAATCATTAACAATGTATCCAATAAAGGTACACTTCTTGTATTTTTCCTCAAGCTTTGTTCTATTTTCTCTATCAATATGGACAAATGCTTCACAACCAAAAGTCTTCAAAAAAGAATGGTTTACCTTTTTACATGTTTGTGCCTCCTTTGGAATTCCACCATCCAAAGAACTTGAAGGTCCTTTTTTTATTAAGTAAACAACAATATCTACAACATATGTCTAGAACTGTAAGGGAAAACCAACATGCAAACTCATACTCCTTGCACGCTCCATGATTGTCATGTTCATCCTTTCTAACACACCATTTTTTTGTGGTGTTCCTGGAAGTGTCTTCTCTCTACAAATCCCATGGTATGAACATTAATCATTAAACCCCTTTCTGCAATATTCACCTCCATTGTCTGATCTGAGACACTTCAACCTTTTTCCTGTCTCATTCTCAACCAAAGCTTTCAATTTCTTAAAAGTATCAAAAACATCATATTTTTGTCAAATGAAATAAACCCAAGTTTTTCTATTTGCATCATCAATAAAAGTAACATAATAAAGAGAGACACCAAGAGATGATACCTGAGTTGGTCCCCATACATTTGTATGCACAATCTCTAACCTTTCACTCTTCTTTTCTTTTCTGAATTTGAGAAATCTGACTCTCTTATGTTTTCCATAAACACAATGCTCATAGAAATCCAAATCAATTTGTTTAATATTTGGCAACAAATTTCTTTTGTGAAGTATCTGCATCCTCTTCTCACTCATGTGTCCAATCCTATGATGCCCCAGTGTTGTATCCACTCCTGTATAAGCTAAAGAGATAGAAGAGTTAGTATTACCAGTACATGAATACAATGTACCTACCTTATCTCCTTTTTCTATCACCAGTGATCCTTTGGTGACCTTCCACACCTTATCTTTAAATATGGATATAAAACCTTCACTTTCCAACTACCCTGTTGAAATTAGATTTTTCCTTAGATATGGAACATGTCTTACCTCTTTCAACAACCATTGGTTTCCATTCCTTTGCTTTCTTTTTACCTTTCCCATTCCAACAATTTTGCATGGTGCATCATCACCCAAATGAACCTGTCCAAAATCACCTTGAACATAATCTAGAAAATGTTTTCTATGGGGTGTGGCATGAAATAAAGCCCCTAAATCTAATACCCAAGACTCAAAAATATTATCTGCATAAAGAATCAAAGAATCTTGTAACACATCACCTGTTACATTTGCTTCCTATTTTTTCTCCTTCTCTCCATCTCTCTTTTTCTTTGGAGCTCTGCAATTTTTCTTCAGATGCCCTTTCTTCCCACAATTCCAACACTCTATCTTTCCCAATCTGGATTTGGATCTGTCCTTCCTAGAATTCCCTTAGTTCCCTAAGCTATTTCCTCTATTCTTTTGTCTTCTCATGTTCTCCATGTTTAACGCATTACTTGATGTCTCACCTATGCTTTTCAGTTGCATTTCCTCACTAAGAATAACACCAACAACATCGTCAAATTTTAGAGTGTTTGAACCAGAGACAGAGTTACTTACAACCATGAACAAGCCATTCCAGATTTCTGGCAATGAGAACAAGATTAGAAGAGCCCTGACCTCATCATCAAAGTCCACTTTTACATAAATTAGTTGATTAGTAACCGTATTAAGTTCATTTAAATGATATGCAACAAAACCACCTTCTGACATCTTCATATTAAATAATCTCTTCATTAGAAATACCCTATTGGACGCCGATGGTTTTTCATATAGTTTATCCAATGTTTCCATCAACTCCTTCATTGCCTTTTCTTTCAAAATATTGAAATCCATTGACGCTACCAGGCTCAACTGTATCATTCCTAGTGCCTTTTTGTCAAGAACCTCCCATTCTTCGCCCTCCATGGTTGTCAACTTATTTTCTATTCCACCCAATGGTAGGAATAGATCCTTCTGGTATAAATAATCTTCCATCTACATCTTCCATAACTGGTAGTTTTGACCGTTAAATTTCTCGACCCTAAACTTTCCATCTTCCTCCATTTCCCCCACTCGAACCAGGAACCCTCTTTTCCTGCGAGTTACCTTTCGCTATGATACCATTTGTTAGAAAAACAAGATCGTGGAGCAATGAAATAAAAAAAAATGCAAAAATAAAAAACAAAAGATACACAATACAATAGAGACACAGATATATGTGGTTCACCCAGTGTGGGCTACGTCCACCAGAGAAATTTATAGGTCCTTTTTTTTTATTATCCGGCAAATGAAGGGATACAACCTACAACACACCCATTGTAACTTCCTCTCACAATCCCCTCTCTCATAATACAATATTCACAATAATACACACTCACAATACATTTCCCTCATAAAAGAGGGTTGCCTTCTAGGGGAAAAAACCCTAACATAAATTCTATCGTCAGATATGCGACCTTATAATGAACGGTCCAAATTTACTATGAAATTACAATATACATTTACAAGGCAATTTTTCCTTCAGGGACTCTCTTTCCCACAGACCCCGCAGAGGGGTAAGCCCCCTCGTGTGGAGGGGTGTACAGTATTCTGAGGTGTACAGTCTTCATGGGGTATAAATACGGCTAAAAATAAAGACTTATGAAACATGTAGATAATCAGGCTCCACAACCAACAATTTGTTGTATAATTTTTGTCCTTGTTTTTGGAAGGGTGGGTTTTATGTATGGTTGACTTATAGGGTCTCTCTGGTGGCCTTATAATAGGTTGGAAAAAAAAAATTGACACTTCAAGTTTTGTGCCCATTCCTGCAGGTCCTTTGGTGGAGGGGAGGTCTAAAAGTTTGGACAAAGTCTTAAAGTTAGTGAATATGTATGATCCATATAGTGAGAGGAAGAAGTATTGGGACAATATTTAAGATCAATAGTTTTTAGTAAGAGACAATTTGATTCTTGGAGGTGATATGAATTTCACATTAAATACAAAGGAATCTTGGGGTGAAAGAGTAAGGATAGACCCTCTTGCTAATTATTTTAAAAATATTTTCAAAAACCTTAACCTCGTGGATGTTGAGCCTCATAAATTTGTCCCGACCTAGCAGAATTGCATAAGAAGTAGAGATGGGATTGTGTTGAAATCCCCTTACTCCAACACCTAGGTTTCTTGTTATCTAGTGATTTCCTTACTGCAAATCAAGTTAGTAGCTCACAAAACAAAAATACATTGTTGGAATATTCAACTCAATAAATCTAGCGGAAGCAAAACTAGAAACCAAATCATGCACACATAAACATCAATATTTTTGGGTAGATACCCTTGGGAAAAAACCTGGAGGAAAATCTAGTGTTGAGAATGATTTATTATGTTGAAATCATGGCTCTTGAAACAAGAATAATGGCCCACTGAGAGAAATATAACTATAGACAAAACTGACAAAGTATGATTTTTTGTATGACCCATATCTATACGTTTTTCGAGGTATACGCGCCTTCTCTTAAGCAGGCTCATGTATACGTAACTGCCTCCATTGTGACCCATGTACATGAATGCAAAGACTATATGGAAAGCTCCATATGACATACCCCTTTATTTTGGCTTCGCTCCGTTGAAACCCACTTGTGACTGCCTCTATTCTCTCTTCTCCTTGGCCTGATATCTAGATGATCTAACCCTCTATGTGTCAACTCTCTCAACACATGTTTTTTCAAGTGTCTTTTCCTTTACCATAGCCTTGATTTTCTAATATTGAGTTATAACCTAACCCTAATCTCCAAAGTGATTGATGGTTGAGATTACTTCTCACCTTACTTGTGATCAATGGCTAAAATTAAATGCTAGTTTTTATCATTTCATTAAATAACTCAATTAATTCAAATAATTAATTAATAAAATCATTTTACTCCAATAATTATTTTAATTAAATTAAAGTCATGGATAGAAGGCTTTGGATGATTTCCACACGTCTAGACACATAGACATGTGCGGAAATACTTGTCTGATGTTACCATGCATCAACACTCCCTCTTAGCAAGGAAGGTATTCTGCACCACTCCTAGCTTGTCTCTGAAGAACACAAACTTCCCTTTCTCTAAGGGTTTGGTCAAAATATCTGCAACTTTCTCATCTATGGAAATATAATGAAGCTTCATTACTCCATTCTAGATCTTATCCCGAATGAAGTGGTATCCGATCTCAATATGCTTGGACCTGTCATGGAATACTGGATTCTTTGAGAGTTTGATACAACCCTGATTATCGCAATATATCACCATAGGATCCAACTCCTAATCAAATAAACCTATAAGAAATTTGTGAATCCAAATGTCTTCACAACTAGCCATACGTGTTGCCATATACTCTGCCTCTGTTGAATTGAGTGTTATAGAAGTATGCTTCCTATCGAACCAAGTAATCATTGTTGATCCCAAGTTGAAGCAGCACCATGAGGTGTTATTTCTATCTACTTCATTCCCTGTACAAGCTAGGTTTGTATATCCCATCAAATCCACTCCAACTCCTCCAAGATACCTTAATCCATAATCTATTGTACCTCTCAAGTACCTGAGCACATGTTTTGTTGTGATTCAATGCACCTTCCTTGGCTCCACCATGAATTGACTCAATGTGTTCACAACAACAAAAAATATCTGGCCTGGTTTTGACCAAATACATCAAGGACCCTATCAGTTTCCTGCATATCCCGGGATCCACCAAATCTGAATCTGAAATGACTATCTTCTTCAAATTGGTAACCATAGGTGTAGCCATTGGTTTACAGTCCTCCATCCTAAATCTCCTCAAGATCTCAACTATGTACTTACCTTGACCAAGCAAAATCTCTCATGATACCTTCCATACCTCTAACCCTAATAAATAATGCATCAAGCCAATGTCCTTCATTTTGAAATCACTAGCTAAATCTACTTTGCACCCTTCAATAAGCTCCTCTGCACCTATGAGAAACAAATCATCTACGTACATAACCAAGATGAGTGGATCCATCCCAACAAGTATGCAGTACAATTTAGGATCTACCTCACTCTTGGTAAATCCCATGCTCTACAAGTATCCTTCAATCATGGAATACCACAAATTGGGTGCATGTTTGAGTTCATACAAGGCTTTCTTAAGCATATACACATGAGACTACCTCCCATGTATCTAAAAACTCTGCAGTTTCTCTATGTATACCTCCTCCTCAATGATCTCATTGAGGAAATTTGTTTTCACATCCATCTGATGTATCCTCCACCTCATAACTGAAGCAATGGAAATAATAGCTTGAATAGAAGCATACCCGACAACTGGAGAAAATATCTCCTCATAGTCCACTCCTTCTTTCTGGGAGAACCCTCTTGCCACAAACCTTGCCTTGAACTTCTTGATGCTACCATCTACAACATGATTGATCTTTTATAGCCACCTGAACTCAATATTGACTTCCCCTCTAGTCTCGACATTATGTCCCAAACATCGTTCCTCATAATAGAGGTGTACTCCTCTACTATGGAATCCATCCATACCCATTGATCCACTGCTTCCTCAAAACTGGAAGTCTCAACATCAACAATGCTACTCATAAGAACCATATAGTTCAGAAACTTCTATAAAGGCCACAAACTTGGGTCCATTACCCAAACCTTTGTGCTATCGAAATTTGCTACCAAACTTTATCCAAGGGTTGACATCAATCAGTAAGGTTTGACATCAATCTACAATATCACTCCCCAATGGTTGACATCAATGACAACCAACAATCCATACCAATTTTCCATCAACCTAAGCCAAATGTCTGACAATATCCCCCTTTGGCATTGATGGCAACACTTAGTCATGATAACATTCATGATTATACTCCTCATCAATGTTTCTATCTCTCCCCCTTTGACATCAATGGCAAAGGGTATCTCCCTTTAGGGCTGCTCCCCCTGACTGAACTCTCCTTGGGCTTCTCCCCCTGTCTACATGACTCTATGCTCTCTCTCCAAGCATTTCTATCCTGCATCTGATAAATATATCCCCCTTTGTTATCAATGGAAAAGGTATATTTCCATCTGGGGCTTCTCCCCCTAACTGAATTGTCCTTGGGGATACTCCCCCTGACTGAGCTCTTCCTGAAACTGATCTCCCAACCTGAACTGTCCTCTTTATGGTGCTTCCTCATTTAAATCTAAGACATATAAGATAAGTATTCAAAAGCATTAATTTTGGAGTAGAAATTACTCTGAGTCTCTAGAAAAGATACTCAAAGGCTTCCCATGGAAGCGGTTTTGTAAATATCTCTGCCACTTGTTCTTTTGTGCCCACATATTCAACTCGGATGTTATTCTCTGCAACATGTTATCGTAGAAAGTGATACTTGATTGGAATGTGATTCGTTTTGGAGTGCATCACCGGGTTCTTGAGATACTGATGGTGCTTGTATTATCACAATAGATTAGAATGGGCTCATCATACTCAACATGTATATCTGTCAGAGTTTTTTTCATCCAAAGAACATGTGTACAACATGTTGTTGTTGCAATATAATCTACCTCGGTTGTAGATAAATATACTGATGACTATTTCTTGCTTAGCCATGATACTAAACACTCACCCAAGTAGAACGTTGCTCCATTGGTGCTTCGTCGGTCATCAATACAACCTTCCCAATCTGCATCTGTGTAGGCAATAAGTGATAGATCCTTTCCTTTTGGATACCATAATCCAAACTCTTATGTTCCTTTGAGATATCTGAAAATCCTTTTCACTGCTAATGCATGTGATTCCTTTGGTGCTGCTTGAAATTGTGCCACCTGTCCAACTACCTGCATTACATATGGTCTGGATGTTGTCACATATAGCAGGCTACCAATCATTGATTTTTATTTCCTCTGATCTGTAGACTTTGAATCATCATCTTTGCTCAACTTATAATTGGTTTGCATGGGAGTGATAACTGGTTTGCAATCTTCCATTCCGAACCTCTTTAGCATTTCTCTAATATACTTGGTTTGAGAAATAAAAATTCCTTGGTTTCTTTGACGTATCTGAAATCCCAAAAAGAAGGATAGTTCTCCAAGTAATGACATTTCAAATTCATTTTGCATATCCTTTGCAAATTTCTGGCTTAACCTTGATGTAGAGGTTTTTGTTTGCACTTCCTTTTTTGAACCCTATCTGTTGTAGATATTTATCCAGTCTAGAGTACCATGCTCTAGGATCCTGTTTTAGACCATACAAGCCCTTCTTCAATTTACACACATAATCTGTGTTCTCTGACAACTGAAATCCTTCTGGTTGTTCAATGTAAACTTCTTCTTCAAGTTATCCATTCATAAAAGCTGATTTTACGTTGATCTAATACACTTTAATATTTTTGGAGCATGCATAAGCTAAAAGAAATCGAATTGCTTCCATTCTTTCAACTGGGGAAAATGTCTCTTCAAAGTTGATTCCTTCAACCTGTGCATATCCTTTACATACCAATCTAGCTTTGTTCCTTGTAACCTATCCATCTTCATTCAATTTATTTCTGTATACCCACTTTGTGTCAATCACATTCTTATCCTTTGGTATTGGAACCAATTCCCAAGTGTCATTTTTCTCTATTTGATCCAATTATTCATCCATGGCCTTGTTCCAAAATTCATCCTGGTTGGCCTCTTCAAAATAATTTGGTTCAATCGTAGATGAGAGTGCTATGTGTGTTTGTTTTGGTGAACGGATTCTTCTAGTAGTCTCAACTACTGCATATTTTTTTTCTGATAATCTGATCTGAAGGATGATTCTTCTCTACTCGTCTGCTAGGTGTCTTTGGAGGCACTTGTTGAACTTGTTCTTCTACTTCTGGCAAATCCTCTTCATCTTCCCCTTCTACTTATTTTTCATCTTATGTTTCTTCTTCGTAAAGTTGTTCCATTGTTTCATTTTCTTCTTCCTTTAATTATTGTCTACCTATTTCATCAATTGTTATGTTGATGCTTTCCACAAATTTGTTCAATCTCAGGTTGTAACACTTGTATGCTTTCATTTTACATGAGTAACCAACAATTACTCCTTTGTCCACATGAGAGTCAAACTTTCTCATTCTTCCATCTTCTCTTTTGATGTAGCATTTGCTTCCAAAAAATCTGAAGTGTTTCACACTTGCTAGTCTTCCTTTCCATAGCTCGTAGGGATTTTTGTCAATGTTGTTTCTGAGCATTACTTTGTTTTGAATGTGAACTGTTGTATGCACTGCCTGTGTCCAAAAAATATCTGTCAATTTGGAATCCATTAGCATTGTTTGAGCCATTTCATGTACTGTCATGTTCTTTCTTTCAACAACTCCATTATGTTGAGGTGTCCTAGCAACGGAGAATTGATTTTTTATTCCATGACTGCTGCAATAGTCCATAAATTCCTTTGAAGTGAACTCTCCTCCATTATTAGATCTCAATCATTTGATTTTTTAATCCATTTCATTTTCAACCATTTCATTGTAGATCTTGAAGTTTTCAAAAGCTTCTGACTTATTCTTGAGAAAGAAAACTGCAGCCATTCTTGTATAATCATCAACTAATAACATAAAGTATTTATCACCTTTTAAACCCTTTGTTGTATTTGGTCCAACTAGATCAGTATGCACAATTTCCTGTGGCCTTGTTGTTGAATATTCCTTTGATTTAAACCTGGTCTTTGTTTTCTTTCCTTGTTGACAATGTTTGCATAAAGTGTTGGTTGCTTTCGTGATTTGGGGCCTTTCTCTGATTGCTTCTCTTTTTCTGAATTTGACAAGGTTATCAAAATGTATGTGACCCATTATTCTGTGCCATATCCAACTTTCATCTTCCTTTCCTAGACAACACTTTTCATTTCCAATTTCACTTAACACATATATGTTGCTTGAAGTTCTTGCAGTTGTAGAAATCAATTTTCGTGAACCTTCTTTTCTTATCTCACACTTTTGTGAATCGAAAGTAACTTTATGACCTTGGTCACACATTTGACTCACACTTAGAATATTATGTTTCATATCCTCTACTAGTAGAACATTTTCTGCTTTTGTGTTCTTGTTCCCAATTCTCACTGTGCCTTTTCCAATGATTTTAGCTTAATCATCACTTCCGATGGAGATTGATCCATCTCTTTCCTTTCTTAATGTAAGAAACATGTCTCTATCACCTGTCATGCGTTTTGAATAGCCATTATCAACATACCAACCATGTTTCTTCTTCTTAGATTGTAGAGTGAGTGTGCATTCTTCATTTCTCTATTGATTCTACTTTCTTATCCATGTCCTTTTCTGATGTTCTTGTCTGTGATTGTTGTTGCTCTATTGTGGTTCTCTAGGAGGGATTGTCATTTTGCAATCTTTGGCCATGTGTCCAAAATTGTTACACTTGTAGCATTCCACTTCAGTGTTTAATGATTCAAACATGTTGTAACTTCTTCTCTGTGTTTCACTAGGTCTTCTTGGATAACCATTTTGTGTATGACTTTCAAAGTTGTTTATGTTCCTGTTGTTAGCTCTACAATTCACAACTTTATGTCCAAAATTATTCCATGCATAACATAAACCAAAAAATATAGTTTGATACATGGGAGTTGAAGATATTATGAAAGGAGGTGCTCTTATGAATCTTTTTCTTCCTAAGACCTATTTGTTTCTGTTGGTCATTGATTATGAAATCTGAATCTTCTCGGTGGAGGAGTGTCCCTGTAATTTTCTCTATAGACCTTCCTATCCCCTTTGATTGTTTCTGCATATATTTTTTGATATGTTTCTTGTTATGTTGTTTTGGATCTTGATCCCTTTTATGTCTGATTGTATCCAAGTATGGACTTGTCATGATTAGGCCTTTGATTGATGATAATTTCATTCAAAACCTTTGAGCTTTTCTGCATATTTTTCTTTTGAAGATCCTTTCTTAATGTGACAAACTCTGCTTCCAAATTGTCAATGATCATGTCTCTTCCTTCTAGTTGTTCTTTGAGTGCTTCTTCAATTCTTTTATCTTCTTCAATTTGAAACTTCAAATTTGTGATCATCTGTTCTAATTCTTGAGTGTCTTCTTTCTTGTCTAGTTCCGCTTGTAGCTTCTTGTTTTTCCTCTTTTCTCTTCTCATAACTTCTATGGCACTCAACAATTCCTCTTGGTAGTCAACTTATGCCTCTTCAATTTCTTCTTCGAATTCTTCATATTCTTCTTCAGAGTCTTCTTTATTAGAGTCTTCTACTGCCATGAATAGAACTCTTTCTGTCTCACTGTCACTGACTTCATCTTCATCTGATGATGAGATGTCTTCTTTGGTGCATAAGCTTTTCTTGAAAACTTTCTTTGTGGTTATTTTGCCTTTATATGTTTGTTTGTTTTTTGAGTAACCTTCATCATTTCTCTTTTTCTTATGATGACATTTGTTAGCAAAATGACCAATACCATCACAATTAAAACAAATTAAAGGAAGCTTACCTCTATACCTATCGTCGGTTCCCTTGTTCAGTCTTTTGACAAAGTTAGCCACTTCTTCATCATCTTCCGATATGTCACTATTGTTGCTATGTTCTTTTTCTTTTTTCTTTCCCTTTTGCTTTGATCTTTTGGATGTTTTGAAGGCTGCTTCTTTTACATCTGGATTTTTCTGTTCAGTTATCATTTCATATGTTGTGAAGATTCCATGTAGTTTGTCCATTATTATTGAGTTTAGATATGTTGTTTCTTCTAGTGATGATATATCAGGGTCAAATCTCATAGGAAGAGATATTAGTACCTTTTGAACAATTACAGATTCTTTAATTTCTTCTCCCAATCCCATGATTTCATTTACTGTTTCATCGACTCGTAAAAAGTAAGCTGCAATATTCGCATCTTCCTTCATCTTTAGTTGTTCAAACTGCCCTCTGTAAGTTTGAAGCTTTGTTTCTTTGACTTTTGAATCTCCTTCATAAATATTTTGAAGTTTGTCCCAAATCTCTTTAGCGGATTTACAATGTGCAACTTTGGTGAATATTGTTTCACCAAGACCATTCAGAAGTGCATTTATGGCTTTGGAATTATTCTGACCGAGTTTCACTGCTTTGTCATTTGTTGGTGGAACTGATGGTATTGTGTATCCATCTACAATTGATTGCTAAATTTCAAATCCTTGTGCCTGTATATATGTCTTCATCCTTATGCTCCAAAATGCATACTTCTTTCCATCAAACTGTGGTATTCCATTTTTATACAAGTTGTTTCTCTCCATGATCTACCTTTCAGTGGTTAAACTGATTTCTAAAGGAACCTGCTCTGATACCAATTGTTGGATTACTGAGAGGGGGGGTGAATCAGTAATAGAGAAATTTAATCCTTTTTCACCATAAAATGCAAGTGTTATATCAATGTAGCATTATCATCCAATAGTTGCAGGGTAAATAAACAATTAACAAATGAGAAACCACACACATACACAGTATATTGGTGTTTTACGTGGAAACCCAAAGCGGGAGAAAACCACAGAATGTTTTTTATTATATGTCTTTTAGAATTGCATTCATTGGAAGCACCAACTTCCTTGGTTTTCTAGCTGCAACTAGAAGGAGGCTCCAACCCCCTAGTTTCTCAGGCTACAACCTGAAGGAAGCTCCAACTCCACATGGCCATACCTCTCTAACCCTGAGGATTTATGTGATGTTCCACATACCACTGGAAATGGCATGACATATACTACCCATATAGAATAGTATTACCTTCAAATATATTAAAACTCATACCATTATACATCAAACAAACTTGGCTCCATTACCCAAACCTTTGTGCTATCAGAATTCGCTACTAGACTTTCTACAAGGGTTGACATCAATCTACAATATCACTCTCCAATGGTTGGCATTAATGACAACCAACAATCCATACCAATTTTCCATCAACCTAAGCCAATTGTCTGACAACTTGCACTCTTGGGAGCCTCACCAGCGTCCTTCAATGTCTATAATAGCCACCTAGGTCTCCTGATAGGACTGTAAGGGGATAACACTTCCTCCCCACCTAAAGTATGAATTGTTGATTGTTTCTCATCCTTCAGATCCTATTACTCCTTGTCCTCTATCATTGCTGATGACTCATCAGATCTCTTAGATTTCATGTTCTCATTGAACTTAAAATATTCGTTCACAATTGTCTTCCTATGCACTGGAATGAAGATCTTGTAAGCCTTTGAGGCCTCGTTGTACCCCACAAATATACCTTGTTGTCCTGAAGGTACCATCTTTGTCCTCTTTTCCACAGGACAACAGGAAAAATTTGGTACCTATCTCTAGCTTCACTCCTGATAAATCCTCAAATGTCTTATCTCTAGCTTTACTCCTGAGACATCCTCCTCCAGAGTCTTGTCCCCTAATATCCCATGAGGACTCATGTTCTACACATACATTGTCTTGTTACACACCTTTTCCCATAGAAACGTAGGCAACTCCTAGTCATGTATCATAGCCCTGGAAAAACTGATGATGGACGGATTCTTTCTCTCTGCAACCCCATTTTGTTGAGGGTTGTATGAGACTTTCAACTCCCTCTTGATCCTTGCCTCCTTGTAGAAATCCTTGAAGTCATTGGAGGTGTACTCTCCCCCATTATCTAACCTCAATACCTTCATCTTCTTACCTGTTTGGTTCTCCACCCAAGCTCTAAACTCTTGAAACCTACTGAAGATATCATCCTTGGTATTCATAAAGAAGATCTAGGTTTTCCTGTAAAAATCATCAATAAACGTCACATAGTATGATTATCCCTGTAATGATTCTACTAACATCGACCCAATCACATTTGAATGGATAAGATCCAAGATTCCCTTATATCTACTCTTGTTGCTTGGAAAAGAATCCTTGGAATTATTTTCAAGTGAACACCCTCTGCACACTCCTTGTTGCTCAATATTGAACTCTAGAATACCTATGAAAATCCCCCCTCGGAATCAGAAAATCCATGTAGTGTAAGTGTCCCAACCTCATGTGTCACAACTCACATAGGTTTTCATTGTCGTGTACCAAAGCATGAACAATCTTTCCTTGCAACCTGTACAAAGTGCCCTCTCTAACCCCAACGACCATTGCACTATTCGGGTTAGATTTCTCTAGACGTATGAGTATTTTCCCTCTCTGAAAAGTAACGACAAAATGCATGTCCTCCGTAGCTGAGACTAAGAGAAAATTCTTCTTTAAACCTAGTATGTAAAGCACATCATGGGCATCTAATGAAACTTTTGACTCAGGATGGAACGTAATTGTTTCCTCTCGCTTCACTGCATACTTGGCATCGTCACCAAGTTGCACATGAATATGTGAGTCCCTCTCTATTAGACTACTAAATAGATCTTGTGCTTTTTTCATATCCATTGTCCAAGAACTATGCACTCCTAGTAGTTTTGTTGGTATAAAGGAAGGAAACCAATGAGTAAACCTTCTCAAACTTTGTTTCAAAGTCATCAAGTTGTGTCTCTATTAATGTTGTTATCTGCATCTTTCCCTTACCCTTCTTCTTATCCAGACATTGAGATGCATAATGTCCAATCTTATGACATGAGAAGCACTTATTTTTACTAAATTCCTTCTTGTTCCATGGTTGTGATGATCCTCCATCATTGTCACCCTTCTTGATATAACTCTTTCATTTACCCTTATTTTTCCTACTGACAAGAGCCAAATTCTCATCACTACTTCCCTGGTTGTTTCTCTTATACTCCTCCTGAATCTCTTCTTGGATGCAATCATCCCAAAGTCTCTGCCAATATGGGAGTTTCTCTCGAGTGCAAACTCCCTTGAAAAATGGTTCATGTGACTTGGGAAGACCATTCAATGCCACATTCATAAGCTCTACTTCCTCCTTTTTCTCCCCTATGGTTGTAAGTTGATCACACACCTACATGATCCTCATGAAATAGTTGGTAACATTATCATATCTAGACATCTACACCAATCTGAGTCTATTCCTTAAGACCATCTTCTTATTCATGTTAGTGCTTTGGAATAAACCTACCAAGGCATCAAACATCTTTTTGGTTGTCTCCTTCTCGGATAGGTGAGGAATTAAATGATCCTTCAATGAATCAAAGATGACCCTCTTTTCTTTGATCTCCTTCTTCTTGTGAGCTTCCAAAGCTGCCATATATGTCGATGGGTCAACTACTTTTTCCACTAATTCCCAAAGGTCATACTCCTTTAACGCCAAAGTTACTCTTCATTTCCAAGAGAGGAAGTTAGATGCTTCATCCAACCTATCTTCAACTCTGAAAGTTGCTAATGCTATCCCTAAGACCTGATAAACTTCCCTGGAAATAACCTATTGTTGAAAATTGCCCTTGTACTTACCTGTACGGACTTGCCCACAGTTGTCACCACTAGATCTCATGTATGTACATGTATGTGCTAACTACCCATGAATATGTTTCTGTGTCAATAAATACCCATGTATGTACGCGCATGTCCTTTCTGTAACCCCGCATACAACCCCATAAACCTACAAAACCCTAGTCCTGCCTTAGTACGACTGTTCCCTGAAATTTGTCCTTTGATTTCTTCTTGTTGGTTATGGATCTACTAGGATCTCCTGCAAATATAATAGATCTACAATCAATTGTTATGGATCTTAGATATGGCTTCCCTTAAGAGCATGCGCTATGATACCATGTTGAAATACCCTTACTCTGACACCTAGGTATCTTCTTATCTAGTGATTTCCTTATTGCAAATCATGTTAGTATCTCACAAAACAAAAATACATTGCTAGAATATTCAACTCAATAAATCTAGTGGAAGCAAAACCCAAAACCAAATCATGCATACATAAACACCAATATTTTTGGGTAGATAACCTTGGAAAAAAACTTGAGAGGGAAAACCAGTGCTGAGAATGATTTTATTATGTTAAAATCAGGGCTCCCATAACAGGGATAATGGCCCATTGAGACAAATACAACTACATACAAGCCTGACAAAGTTTGATCCGTTGTACGATCCAGATATGCATTATTTTTTAGGTATACGCGCCTTCTCTTAAGCACACTCGTGTATATGCAAATGTCTCCACTGTGACCCATGTACGCGATTGCAAAGGATGTACATCAAGCTCCATACGACACACCCCTTTCATGTGGTTTCGCTCTGCTAAAACCCACTTGTGGTTGCCTCTGTTCTCTCTTCTCCTTTACCTCATCTCTTTATGGAAGTCCTTCTCCACCTATCTAAGATCTTCTTGAATCATGGCCCTACATGATCCAACCAAAGTCTGTGTCGACTCTCTCAACACAAGTTTTGTCAAGTGTCTTTTCTTTTACCCTAGCCTTGATTTTATAATCTTGAGTTATAACCTAACCCTGATCTCCAAAGTGATTGACGATTGAGATTACTTCTCACCTCACTTGAGATAAATGGATAAAATCAAATGTTAGTTTTTAACATTTCCTTAAATAACTCAATTAATTCAAATAATTAATTAATAAAAACAATTTACTCTAATAATTCCTTTAATTAAAGTAAAGTCAAGGATATAAGTCTTTGGATGATTTCCACACATCTAGAAAAATAGACTTGTGCGGAAATACTTGTCCAATGCTAATGTGCATCAATAGATTACAAAGAGACAAGATCAATTCCTTGTAACTGAAAGGTTTTTGGAGGAGGATGGAAAGTATAAAACTTGGGTTGGTTCAAAAGGGATTTCCGACAATGTGCTTATTTTGTTATATTTTGAAGAGTTTGATAAAAAATTCCCTTCTCCCTTTAAATTTAATCAAGCTTGAATTTAGGATGAGAGTTTCATATCTCTTGTCGAAAAGTATTTGAGAATGTTTGACTACAATGTTGGTTCCTCTAGGACGTATCAATTCTCTAGCAATTTGATCAAGATAAAAAAGTTTACAATCTCATGGGCTAAGGATAAATATTTAGCTAATCAAAAGGAGTTGAAGGATGTGGAGGAAGCGAGGTTTTGTTTGATTAGAACACTTGTGGTGTCTTTTCATAAAGAGTTATGGAAGCTACAATAATTAGAAGAGAAAAAGAGGGTTTTATTGGAATTAGAAGAGACCAAGTGGAGACTTAAGAGTTGGTCCATTTGGATTTTGGAGGGTGTCGGCAATACCAAGTTCTTCCATAAGTATTTTGTGTATCATAAAAACTTCAATACGATTTGGGAATTGGAGAGGGAGGAATTTATCAAGGTTTCTTCATTCCAATATTTGGCATCAGTAGGAAAAACAAACTTTCAAAATTTGTTTAAAGATAATGGGACCTCTAATATTGGTGAGATAATGAAGGTGATCAGGTTTTTCCCTAGACTCTTTGATGAAGAATTTAATGTTGGATTGGAAGCAGATGCTTCAAAGGAGGAGCTAAAATATATTTTTTCTTCTTTTAAAAAGTCTAAAATCCATGGATTTGACTGTTGGACTGTCGATTTTTATGTTGGATTCTATGATCTCTTGGAGGACGATCTACTTAGGGTTATTGAGGAGACAAAGAAGTCTGCAAAAATGTTGGGGGGATTGAATGCAACATTTATAGATTACCCAAGAAGAACAATATGATCACCTTCAAGGAATTTAGGTCGATTTCACTTTGCAATTTAGTGTATAAGATTGTTTTGAAGATTATTGCTAATAGACTTGAAAAAGCCTTGTCTCAAGTAATTTCAGATGAACAGTTTGGATTTCTTCTCGATGGGCAGATCCATGATGCAGTTGGGACAACATGGGAATTTTTCCATTCAATCAGAGGGAAGCAGGAAGCAGTGGTAATGAATATTGATCTCTCCAATGTATATGATAAATTCAATTGGTTCTTCTTGAAATTGTTTCTTTTACAAACATGATTGAATCTAAAATTTGTTAGTTAGGTTATGGGGTGTCTAGAATCAGCCAATTTTGTTGTGTTGGTCAATGGTTCACTATAAAAAAATTAAGGGCAACTTGGGGCCTCAGGAAGGGATTTCCAGTGGCACCCTTTTTGTTTCTTACAGTTGCAGAAGCTTTAAGCTGTTGAAATTACTAAGACAACTTAGAGGGGGGGTGAATCAGTTGTTATTGTGCTTAAACAATTTTAAGTCTATTAATACATTCTTAATCTTTCTTCAAGTGATCATCAAAATTATACAGCATATGGACAATAAAATAATGAGCATCAATCACACATAAGATATACACAGAGACAGATTTTCACAAGGAAACCCATAAAGGGAGAAAACCTCTTCTTCTTCAAAATGATAGGTAGTCTTTTAAGTTCTATACATCATCTATAATTGAGCACCAACTCAATGTGAGGCTACAACCTCTGTTTTGCAAGCTGCAACTTGCCGAGAGCACCAACTCTTTGTTTTCTCTAGCACCCACTAGAAGGAAGCACCAACTCACTGGTTTCTCTAGCACCAACTCCCTGGTTTCTCTAGAACCAACTAGAAGGGAGCTACAACTCCCTGTGTTCAAGCACCCACTTGAACCTCTGAGGACACCAATCCTCCCTAGCACCTCCCAACCACCCTGAAATATGAATATGAAATACTGAAACCAATTACAGTGATATAGTGTTCAATAACAGCTTACCAATCTCATCACTGTTCTGCAAGATTTTGCTACTCAGTCTTCCTCACTGTCTTCCAGCATGTATCCGCTGCCCATTCTTTTCTTCTACCTTTTGTGCTCTGTGTGCCATTCCTATTCAATGCACCTTTTGTTTCCTATACATTTCATCTGTTGCACCACCTCTTTACTTCCTCACACATGCATTACTTCACCTCAGCAACAACCCGTCATCGCTTCTCTATGCCATATACTTATATCTTTTGTGCACCTTGTTCATGTAATATGTGCAATGCTGCTACATCTCTTCACAGTGAATGCTCTGTCTGATCATCACTATGACTTATTAGCTTCTCTGGTAGTTTGCCCACACGTTCAGCATCACTGGATGTCATGCTGAGATTCCTCAGCCTCTCTAGCGGTCGAGACTGTTCGTCTTCTCTGGCATAGTCGACATTATACTTTCTGCTTCAGTTACAAACTTCAATGCTCATCCACTTGTCAGTCCCTCTAAGAATCATCTTCATTCACTGAAAGAAGCTTGGAGACTCTTCAGCTCCTCTAGCGATCACATAGAAGTCTCTTCGAATCTTCTGGAAGAAACCATCTGTCAGACACCCACTACCTCAATCGACGTTTTCGTTGATTTCTACAGAATCAGAAATCCCAAATTACCTATGGAGGCCTAGCGCAAGCTAGTTCTTTCTCTTTCTCCATTCCCATGTGATCGCGGGTCATGATCACAGTTCCAATAAACGCAGTGCCTCTTGGTATTTTGCACTTCAGCGCTATTGTGATGTCGAATCATTCAAATTTGCAACTGCTGAACCCCGACAGGGCTAGCGAGTGGCCAATAGGGACAAATCCCAACTGGGTTGGAGAAAATCCAATGAGAGCAAGTCCCGTCTCCCGGTTAAATGGAATACAAGTGGTAGAGGGGGAAATGTGACATGGTAGTCATCAAGACAGGAGGGGGGCCCACTTCACACGCCACACCATTCCGGACCCCCCCCAATTAAAGGAAGAATGGAAAGGGGGGTCTGGAATTCACTTAAGCACCGTTGATCAAGGTGAATTAATCTCAACCGTTCGAGAGTTGCACGTCCAATTCCAGACCCCCCCCCCCTGCTAAAGGCATAACAACAAAGGGGCTCCAGAATGAAACCTCAGCCATAGATCTGGGTAGGTGGACTCTGGTCATCAAGATCTGCTCGTTACTTACCTTAATGCACATTCGTGCCCCGGCTTAAAGCTGACATCTCTTCCTCACATCTAACAATTGTCACAGACCCTGAGATCCTCTGAAAGAATCTCGTCTGTTCATCGGGTTTATCATCACAAGAGTCCGAACTCTTGATCATGGGACTCCCGAATTCTCGATCCCTGGTTCCCCGATACGGTTAATCTCTCGACACGTAACCTCCGTAAATCGGACGGTCCAGATCTGTCCCGGGATTTCCACCATGGAAAGTCTCGATCTCTTCGTCACCAGGACTCCCGATCACGCGATTCCCGATTCCCCAAAATGGGTAATCTCATGACACGTGGCCTCCGTCCATCAGACGGTTCAGATCTATCCCGGGGTTTTCACCACAGAAAATCCTGAGCCCTCGTCATCAGGATTCCCGATTCCGCGATTCCCGATTTCTTGAAATGGGTAATCTTACGACACGTGGCCTCCGTCAATCGGACGACTCAGATCTATTCTTGGGTTTTCACCATGGAAAATCCTGAAATCTCATCATCAGGATTCCTGATTCCGCAATTCTCGATTTCCCGAAAGGGGTAATGGTACGAAACGTGGCCTCCGTCAATAGGACGGCTCAGATCTATTCCGGGGTTTTCACCATGGAAAATCCCAAACTCTCGTCATCAGGATTCCCGAAATGGGTAATATTACGACACGTGGCCTCCGTCAATCGAATGGCTTAGATCTATTCCGGGGTTTTCACCATGGAAAATCCCAAACTCTCGTCATCAGGATTCCCGATTCTGCAATTCCCGATTTCCCGAAATGGGTAATCTTACGACACGTGGCCTCCGTCAATCGGACGGCTCAGATCTATTCTGGGCTTTTCACCATGGAAAATCCTGAACTCTCGTCATCAGGATTCCTGATTCTGCGATTCCTGATTTCCTGAAATGGGTAATCTTACGACACGTGGCCTTCGTCAATCGGACGGCTCAGATCTATTCTAGGGTTTTCACCATGGAAAATCCCGAACTCTCGTCATCGAGATTCTCGATTCTGTGATTCCCAATTTCCCGAAATGGGTAATCTTATGACACGTGGCCTCCGTCATTGGGACATTTCAGATATATCCCGGGGCTTTCGCCCCTATGCACTGGGGTCTTAACCCTCGGGTAACTCCTGATAGATCCAACGGCTGTCGAGTTTTCCAGTCGAGATCTGACGGCTTAGATTGGTTCCTACCCGTGCATCCTTCCATGATTCCCTGGACGTGGAAAACCAATCAATAGTTCAGATACTCCCATGGACCTTGGAGATATACGATCCTGGGATTCTTCGCTACCCACGAAGACACAGAAAAAAAAAGGGGTAAGGCATTTAACACCTTACTTTCTCCTACCAATCTAGCAGTCGGGTGTGACCGCAGATTTCCCAACAGAATCTCGTCCATCGATCAACACCTATCAGGGATAAGGTACTTAACCTTCTAGCTTCTTCCTCTGATCTGACGGCCGTGAGTGACCACAGATCTCCTGACAGGATCTCGTCTGTGGATTAATACCTCATCCTTATGCTGCCATCTCAGGTTTTCAAGAGGATCGTTCCTCCCCGTGAAAGGTTACTAAGGCCTTACGCCTTTACATTCGCTTTCCCGATTCTTGATGGGCTTTTCAAGGAGGGTATCTCTATGGGGAGGTTCTTACCCGGGGTACTATCTGAGGCATATAAGGGTACCTTTCTCCCACGAATCAGACATGCAGTCTGAATTAGGTCAGTAAGCATATAAATAGTGATTCATGAAGACATAAGCCATACGTAGTCTTTCCATACAATATACAACTACTAGTACTGATCAAAATACCACACAGACATTCTTATAATGAAAACATTCACAGTTTCACAACTTATGAGCATAATTATCAGAATAAACATATATATTTCAAGATGCCAGAGGCAAAACACTTATCAGAAATAACACCAAGGGTTAAGCAACTGCTGAGAGGGGTGCTCGTTTCCACCCAACTGTAGGCTCAGCGACTCCCAACGGATTTACCACTAGCCAACCCCGAGCTAAGACCATGATGTTGTGAGACTGCGTCTCAGTCTACTAGTGACCAGGAGCGAAGGTTACTCTCCTTCATCTCTGCTATCAGTCACTCTGCATATTGCCAGAGTTCTCTTCCTCCCCTCACGTCTGCCCCTCCAATCGCTTCTACCCCATGCCTTATCCTCTTGCGAGGTTGCGTGTGGCGCGATTTTCCTCGCACTAGTCAGTCATGATGGCTCTATGGATGGGCAGTTCACCTCCCCATCCCTCATTAATTCCTAAGGAGCCATCTAGCTGCCAGCCTGCGAGACATTTAATTTGGGGCCAGCGAGCCTCTTTTGGTTCTCCGGGCCAATGGAGTCCAAATACGATATTAATTATCGGTGGAAGTTAACGCCACCTTTCTAGGTGCCTTCCACCGCCATCGTGGTCTCTTTTTCTGCACATCCCCTCTCAGCAGTCCTGCAATATAGATTCATAATGTTATTCACATTCATTGACCTTTTCCACAAGGTCCATTCACATCACATATTCACATTCATGAGTTTGCCACAGTTTTGGCCAGTCCAGTTATTTTTACAAACTGGGGGAAACAGGGTGTGAAAATTCCCTCCCCCTTAAAGGAACATCATCCTTGATGTTCTTATCTTTTAACATGAATTGAATGTACAGAAGTAAACAAAATCGGATATGCCTGTCTCATGGCATCCTCCATTTCCCACGTAGCCTCATCTGGGCCAAAATGTCTCCATTGCACCTTTACCTGTGCAATGGTTCAGTTCCAGAGTGGGGTTTCCTTTTTGTCCAATATGCATTGGGGTTCTGGTAGAAATTCTCCCTCCGGTTCCACCTGGATCACAGACCAGTCAATTATATGATTAGCATCATGTACATATTTCTTCAATAATGAAACATGGAAAACATTATGTGCTTTTACTGTGGGAGGAAGTGCTAGTCGATAAGCTACAGGTCCCACTCTATCTAGAACCTCAAAGGGTCCACAATATCGGGGTGCCAACTTGGCACAAGATCCCATTTTGAGGGAACTCCTTTTGGGCTTAATTCTGAGATATACATGGTCTCCCATTTTGAACTCTCTTGGAGTTCTCTTTTGATCAGCATAACTTTTCTGTCGGTTCTGAGTGACCTTCAGATTTTGTTTTATCTGAGCCACTTGTTGTTCCATTTCTTTCAACATGTCGGGTCCAAAAGAAATCCTATTTACAAGATTACTCTAGCTGACTGGAGTATTACACGGTCTACCATAGAGGACCTCGAAGGGACTCATCTTTAAGGATGCTTGGTAGCTGTTGTTGTAGGCGAATTCTACCAATGGCAGGTAGTCTTCCCATTTCCTGGGTTGATGCATTACATGCATCCTTAACATATCCTCTAATATTTGATTCACTCTTTCTGTCTGTCCGTCGGTTTGAGGGTGATAGGTGGTGCTAAACAACAATTTGGTCTCCAAACCAGCCATCAGTGATTTCCAAAAATTGGAAGTAAATTTTGTGTCTCTGTCAGACACTATCTCTTTCGGCATACCATGCAGTCTAAATACCTCTGTCATGAATATCTGGGCGATATCTATCGCCTTGCAGGTTGATTTGACGGGGATGAAATGAGCAGACTTGCTCAGTTTATCCACCACTACCATAATAACATCATTATGTTTGGTTGAAGTTGGCAATCCAGTGATAAAGTCCATGGAGATGGTTTCCCATTTCCATTCCGGGATGGGTAAAGGGTGTAATAGTCCTGCTGGGTGTCGATGTTCTACTTTAACCTGTTGGCATTCTATGCATTGGGCCAAATATTTGGCTATGTCTTTCTTCAATCCAGGCCAATAAAATTGTTTCCGGGTGGCAATTGTAGTGTCACTTTTTGCAACCCAGAGCTTACTTGCGCTCTGATACCAAATTGTAGTGTACCTTTTTTCTTACCAAGGCTTTTAACGCACTATGTAACAATCTGTACACACTTTTCACATAACACATACAGTCCAGTATATACTCCACATGCATTGAAACAAGTAAACACATTCTACACAGAGTATTCATATGAATTATTGCCATAATTAACCATCAATAGCACTTCATACTAATTCATATACACAGTGGTAAACATGATAATATATACAGCAAAATCATGCCAAAATGTGATAAGAACATAGTTAGATACTTATCTTGTAACAGTGGTGAAATCCACCCACCAAGTGCAGGCCTTCCACAAACCTCCCAGCCTTAGACCACACTGCTCATCATCTCAACAGTGGGTCACCCCCGAGTTGGGACTGAGCTCCACCCTAAGGCAAGGAATCCTAGGCTAGGCTGAGGTTACAGGGAAAACAGCACAGAAATATCTGGAAGGATTCTTCCCAAAGATGCCATCTTACACCCACTACTACCAGACTCTCATTCCCCACATGCCTGTTCCGCCCGGGAGTATACACCTTCACACGCACAGTCCATCGGTGCTAACCTCCCTCTCTGGGTCTCGACAACAGGACGGATCAGGAAGTCTCAGAGCCCATAGATGGTGCTGGACACTCTCTGGAAGAAACCACTTCCCAGCAAACTCTTTCACCTGGAAAGAGTTGCTCGCAGGCCTGACAACCTACCTCTTCCAACATCAACCACCTCCCTCGCTTGGAGAGGGGCCATACACAAGCTCAGCAATGGCTTACTCTGGCCAGTATGCCATGCACAGACCAGCACTGCATGACCATCAAAGTCAACCGGGAATACAGACTCGAGCTTCTCACACAAGCTCAGCAATGGCGGCAAGGTCTCACGGTGTTGATTCTGGGAACGCGTGACAAAAATCCACGCAGGAAATTACACAGACTCCCTGGTTTCGAACGGGTAAAGAGTGAATTGGCCTTTCAAACAGACACAATCTTCTTGGCTCTCAGAACAGAGGGAGTACATGGATTTTGCAGAACAAACACAGGCTTTACAGCTTTCAAAGATGAACCAAGGTATTCTTGCAGATGTCGTACCGGTTCCACGCTCAAAGGTTCAGGTCCGAATGGAGAAGATCCCCCTCACACGGTTCATCTCAGCTATTATATTTGCATGTTCCAGGGTTGACACTTGTCACTCTGGGAACTGCATGTGTTCCCACAGCGTGCATCCCCTTTGCACATTTTCTCCTTGCCAGGAACTTAGGATAAAAATAAAATACACATGGATTTTTGGAAATAATATTAAAATATTATTCCCAGGCTTAATACCCTAGGCTCAACACTTAGCCCCTTTTTCCACCTTCCAACCCCTAATCCCTTGCCCACTCTATGGACGCTCAGTCCCCCTTCACTCATTCATCGTGGTCCGTCTGCACCTGGCAGTGTTTATATTATATTAATCATTCTGCATACATACAAGTACAACAGCAGGCTCCTGGCCTTCAACACTTAGGCTCCCTGGCCTAACAAACACATAAGCCTACCAGCTTATACAAAACTTGGCTCACCAGCCTATAGAACATGTTTACAATTCATTTCATATATCATGATTTTCAATGGGGCTCGGCCTTGGGGACACTACAGCAGTGATCGTTTTTTGGTATCCTGGGTGACCAGTGTATGGTATTTTATGTAGTTCATCCATAATGAACCTCTTCAAGTCATCACCATTTGGAATGTACAGTCTATCTCTGTAAGTGAGCAGACCTCCTTCGGTCATCTGGTAGCCTTCATATTTTTCTCCAGCAGGTTCTTGCTGTAGGTACAGGGTCACAGTCTGAACGAAGGGATCTGTCTCCTGTGCATTTCTGACTCTGTTCTTGACATCTGTCTCACAGGTACTCACTGCTGCTAGGTGAGTTGTTTTCATGCTTCTGCTAAGGGCATCGGCCACCCTATTTTCCTTCCCTTTAATGTGTTTGATTTCAAAATCAAATTCGCTAAGGAGGGCCATCCATCTAGCTTGTCTGGCATTGAGCTTTGGTTGGTCAAACAAATATCGC
>ML787521.1:201120-212979 GCA_009831015.1 Picea engelmannii | reverse complement strand
TAAGGGTGCCATCCTTCTTTTTCACAAACAGGACTGGTGCTCCCCATGGGGACATGCTGGGTCGAATATAACCCTTATCCATCATTTCTTTCAATTGCAATTTGAGTTCAACTAACTCAGGTGTGCTCATCTGGTAGGGTGTCCTAGACACCGGCACCGCTCCTGGTGTGAGCTCTATCGAGAATTCAATGTCTCTTCTCGGAGATAGACCCGGTACCTCTTCCGGAAACACATCTTTGTATTCTCTCAGGATAGGGTGATCATCAAGGCTCGGTTTAGCACCTTCAATTGTTTTCAACACCTGTATTGCATATAGGGGACATCCCTTTCGGCAATACTTTCTCATTTGCAGGGCTGATATTTTCCTCACCGAGACCGGTTTTCGGATCCCTTGGAGGGTTATCCTTTTTCCTTCTTTGTTCACACATTCTAAGGTTTTATGGTAACAGTCCAATTTGGCTTTATGGGTGGCCAGCCAGTCCATACCAATCAACAGATCGTATGATCCCAGGGGTAATACGTTAAGGGTTTCTTGGGTGGAGAATTCACCCAACATTAACTGGCAGGCTGGTATGGCCTCTGCTACCCTTCTTTTGGTGCCAGTGGCTAACTGTACCAACCATGTCTTGGTTTGTTTCTGCGGCTGTAGTTTACACTTATCAACATCTCTAGGGGCTATATAACTCAAATTTGAACCAGGGTCAATCAAAACAGACACCAGATGGTTGAAAATCATACCTTCTATTTCCACCACTGAAGCTTGGTGGTCAGCTTGGTTATTATCCAATGCTGCATAAATCTGCGGCACACTCCTTGCCACATCATTGATTGTGTTAGCTTCCTAAATGTTATAAAATTTCTGACTGTTTTGTTGTCAGTGTGGACAGTCTCTCAGGAGATACTCTTCTCCGCAACCCCAGCATTTCAGAGGTTCTTTCTTTGGGTTATTAGTCTTTACTGGTATAGGTCCAGAAGTTTTATTTTCCGTCCTCCGAGGGAAAGTTCTGTTGGAGTACACTCCGGGCTGGAAAGTTTATTCTGGGGTTCTTCTTGTAGTTCTTGAATCCGGAGGATTTGATCCCCTTTTTCTGGAATCTCGATCCACTCTTCTATTTCCAGTCTCCACGAGACTCTGTCCGATGTCCATATTGTTTATGACAATATGTCGCCTTTCGAATAGTGTCTTCTAAGGTCTTTGGCTCGTCGAATTCGATTCGGTCCAGGTATTTCTTGGGTAGCCCATTGATGAAGCATTGCGCCTTCGCCTTCTCTGCTTTGATGTAGGGTACATATCTCAATAAGTTGAGGAATTTGTTGACATATTCCTCTATAGTGAGTTGCCCCAGTTTGAGTTCATAAAACTCTTTGGCCTTCTCATCGAAATATCTTTCCGAAAAATACTTCTTCCAGAAGTACTTTTCAAACTGTTTCCAAGACAGGTCCTCCTCGCGGACCCCTTTCATATTCTTAAGGTCTTCCCACCAGATGGAAGCCTTTCTGTTCAGATTGAAAATGGCCACTCGGGCCTTCAAATTCTCTGAAAAATCATGGACTCTGAAATATTTCTTTAGTCCAAGTAGCCAGGCCTCGGCTTCCTCTCCTTTCTTTATCTCACCGTCGAAGGAGGGAGGTTTGGCCTTTCCGAATTCCTCAAATTTATGACCCTTGGAAGTCTTTTGCTTCTTCTGTTTTCTTCGAGAATAGGAACTGGTCCTAATGCTGGAAGAGCCTTCTGAATCGCCAATTTCCTTCTCTATGGAATCGTCTGGCACTAGTCCTTTACCTCTGGGGTGGACCTTCCTTGAGGTGCTCCTCTCAGTATGGCCACTGATATGACCATGTTTTTTCATCTCGGGTTCATGTTGCATTTGTCGTTGTAGGTTGGATAATCTCTGCAGTAAAACTGCATTAATTTCGGTTTGCTTTTCTTGTTCTTTCATCATCCTTTCATTGTCGGCCTTGCAGCTTTGCAATTCAACCATGAGACTCCTCATAGTCTCGGCTAGATTTGGAGGGGTTCCCATTGCTCTTCTTTCGTCAGACTCTTCGTCTCTATTGCAGGAGCCTTCTCTGCGTCTGTAAATTCCCGCGACTGATCATCCACTTGGGTGAAAAGACAAACACTGTTTATTAGTCAAGAGTTAAATACATTTTATAACCTACGCATAAATTTATAACTCTTTCACATACATACACAGTCAGGTTCTCATCTCCAAGTTTTAATCATGGACAAGAGAGTTAAGTTAGGGGGTTACTCCTCGTAGGAGTGCTTCGAACGGAGCTTATGCATAACTCGTTCATGAGCCCAATCAGGTCGAGTGTTGTAACCATGCTCTGATACCACTTTGTCAAAAACCCACTACCTCAATCGACATTTTCGTTGATTTCTGCAGAATCAGAAATCCTGAATTACCTATGGAGGCCTAGCGCAAGCTAGTTCTTTCTCTCTCTCCATTCCCATGTGATCGCAGGTCATGATCACAGTTCCAATAAACGCAGTGCTCCTTGGTATTTCGCACCTCGGCGCTATCGTGATGTCGAATCGTTCGACTTTGCAACCGTCGAACCCCAACAAGGCTAGCGAGCGGCCAATAGGGACAAATCCCAACTGGGTTGGAGAATAGCCAATGAGAGCAGGTCCCGTCGCTCGATTAAATGGAATACATGTGGCAGAGGGGGAAATGCGACACGGTAGTCGTCAGGACATGAGGGGGCCCCACTTCACACGCCACACCATTCCGGACCCCCCCCCCCCCATTAAAGGCAGAATGGCAAGGGGGGTCCGGAATTCATTTGAGCACCATTGATCAAGGTGAATTAATCTCAACCGTTCGAGAGTTGCACATCCAATTCTAGACCCCCCCCCCCTCGGATAAAGGCAGAACAACAAGGGGGCTCTGGAATGAAACCTCAGCCGTAGATCTAGGCGGGTGGACTCTGGTCGTCTAGATCTGCTCGTTACTTACCTTAATGCGCATTCGTGCCCCGGCTTAAAGCTAGCATCTCTTCCTCACATTTAACGATCGTAATAGACCCTGAGATCCTTCAAAAGAATCTCGTCCGTTCATCGGGTTTATCATCACAAGAGTCCGAACTCTTGATCACGAGACTCTCGAATTCTCAATCCCTGGTTCCCCGATACGGTTAATCTCTCAACACGTAACCTCCGTAAATCGAACGGTCTAGATCTTTCCCGGGATTTCCACCATGGAAAGTCCCGATCCCTTCGTCACCAGGACTCCCAATCCCACGATTCTCGATTCCCCGAAATGGGTAATCTCATGACACGTGGCCTCCGTCCATCGGACGGTTCAGATCTATCCTGGGGTTTTCACCACGGAAAATCCTGAGCCCTCGTCATCAGGATTCCCGACTCCGCGATTCCCGATTTCCTGAAATGGGTAATCTTACGACACGTGGCCTCCGTCAATCAGACGGCTCAGATCTATTCTGAGGTTTTCACCATGGAAAATCTCGAACTCTCGTCATTAGGATTCCTGATTTCGCGATTCTCGATTTCTCGAAATGGGTAATCTTACGACACGTGGCCTCCGTCAATCGGATGGCTCAGATCTATTGTGGGGTTTTCACCATGGAAAATCCCAAATTCTCGTCATCAGGATTCCCGATTCCACGATTCTCGATTTCCCAAAATGGGTAATCTTACGACACGTGGCCTCCGTCAATCGGATGGCTCAGATCTATTCTGGGGTTTTCACCATGGAAAATCTCGAACTCTCATCATCAGGATTCCCGATTTTGCGATTCCTGATTTCCCGAAATGGGTAATCTTACGACACATGGCCTCCATCAATCGGATGGCTTAGATCTATTCTGGGGTTTTCACCATGGAAAATCCCGAACTCTCGTCATCGGGATTCCTGATTTCGCGATTCCCGATTTCCCAAAATGGGTAATCTTACGACACGTGGCCTCCGTCATTCGAACGGTTCAGATCTATCTCGGGGCTTTCGCCCCTATGCACTGGGGTCTTAACCCTCGGGTAACTCCTGACAGATCCAATGGCTGTCGAGTTTTCCAGCCGAGATCTGACGGCTCAGATTGGTTCCTACCCATGCATCCTTCCATGATTCCCTGGACGTGGAAAACCAATCAACGGTCCAGATACTCCCATGGACCTTGGAGATCTGCGATCCTGGGATTCTTCATTGCCCACTAAGACATAGAAAACAAAAGGGGTAAGGCATTTAACACCTTACTTTCTCCTACCAATCTAGTGGTCGGGTGTGACTGCAGATTTCCCAACGGAATCTCGTCCATCGATCAACACCTATCAGGGATAAGGTACTTAACCTTCCAGCTTCTTCCTCTGATCTGACGGTCATGAGTGACCACAGATCTCCTGACGGGATCTCATTCGTCGATTAATACCTCATCCTTATGCTTCCATCTCAGGTTTTCAAGAGGATCGTTCCTCCCCGTGCAGGGTTACTAAGGCCTTACACCTTCACATTCACTTTCTCGGTTCTTCATGGGATTTTCAAGGAGGGTATCTCTATGGGGAGGTTCTTACCTGGGGTACTATCTAAGGCATATAAGGGTACCTTTCTCCCACGAATCAGACATGCGGTCTGAATTAGGTCAGTAAGCATATAAATAGTGATTCATGAAGACATAAGCCATACGTAGTCTTTCCATACAATATACAACTACTAGTACTGATCAAAATACCACACAGACATTCTTATAATGAAAACATTCACAGTTTCACAGCTTATGAGCATAATTATCAGAATAAACATATATATTTCAAGATGTCAGAGGCAAAACACTTATCAGAAATAACACCAAGGGTTAAGCAACTGCTGAGAGGGGTGCTTGTTTCCACCCAACCATAGGCTCAGCGACTCCCAATGGATTTACCACTAGCCACCCCCGAGTTGAGACCACGATGCTGTGAGACTGCGTTTTGGTCTACCAGTGACCAGGAGCGAAGGTTACTCTCCTTCCTCTCTGCTATCACTCACTCTGCATATTGCCAGAGTTCTCTTCCTCCCCTCGCGTTTGCCCCTCCAATCGCTTCTACCCCACGCCTTATCCTCTTGCGAGGTTGCGTGCGGTGCGATTTTCCTCGCACTGGTCAGTCATGATGGCTCTACGGATGGGTGGTTCACCTCCCCATCCCTCATTAATTCCTAAGGAGCCATCTAGCTACCAGCCTACGAGACATTTAATTCGGGGCCAGCGAGCCGCTTTTGGTTCTCCAGGCCAGTGGAGTCCAAATACGGTATTAATTCTCGGTGGAAGTTAAAGCCACCTTTCCAGGCACCTTCCACCGCCATCGTGGTCTCTTTTTTTGCACATCCCCTCTCAGCAGTTCTGCAATATAGATTCATAATGTTATTCACATTCATTGACCTTTTCCACAAGGTCCATTCACATCACATATTCACATTCATGAGTTTGCCACAGTTCTGGCCAGTCCATTTATTTTTACAAACTGGGGGAAACAGGGTGTTACACCATCAATGGTTTCTAGCAGTTACACTGTGAAGAGCAACATTAGCCCTCCAATCATACTCAAATTCACCTGCACCGTTGGATTGGCTCCATGGGATCTTGCATTCATTTTGGCATTTCGACATTCGACAATTCGACATTCATGTGACCAAGTGTCTCGACACTCCCAGTCGTGATCCCCGAAACTCTGAAAAGGAGCTTGTCTGCATTAGCTCCTTCCCCCATCTTCCACCGATGTGACCACAGGCTACATCCATTTCACCTTTTCGGTATTTTCATGAACTTATGACCTTCATCGACCCTGATCGACGGTCCACGATCTCGATGAATTGACGGTCCAGATTTCATTGTGAATTTGCATCTCGTTGTTCCTTAGATGGAGGTTTTCATCACTCCAAGTCGCGATAGGCGAGACTCTGAGATGGAGCTTAGATCAATGCTCCAGAATCTTGGTGTATTGACAGTCTAGATCTCATCATGAATTCACATCTCGCAATTCCTTAGATGGAGGTTCTCGTCACTCCAAGTCGCGATAGGCAAGACTCCGAGATGGAGCTTAGATCAATGGTCCAGAATCTTGGTGTATTGACGATCCAGATCTCATCGTGAATTCGCATCTCACAATTCCTTAGATGGAGGTTCTCGTCACTCCAAGTCACAATAGGCGAGACTCCGAGATGGAGCTTAGATCAACGGTCTAGAATCTTGGTGTATTGACGGTCCATATCTCATCGTGAATTTGCATCTCGCAATTCCTGTGGTATTGTTTCTTGACTCTCCAAGTCGTGATTCACGAAAATCCAAAGTGATGTAAGCCTGCTGACATCACATGTGGATTGACACATGTCGAATAACTACCACGTTTCACTCTGATTCATGACTTACACATGCCTGAAATGTTGAACCAACTTGACACTTGTCATTGCCTGGTTGTGCCACGTGTTCTTAGCTGACGTAGTTTGTTGACGTGTTTGTTTCAGGATTTCACATTTCGCGATTTCGGGACTCATGTTGTAAAGAACCTTGACATTTCCATCTCCCGATATCCGATACCCTGATAGACAAAACTCCAAAATGGATTTGGACCACCGCTTCGATCGTGCACTTTAAAGAATGTGCAGGTTCTTCCTGATCCAACGATGTTCCGAACTTATGCTCAGATCTGACGCCTGAGATCTGTCCTTCTCTTCTGTGTGTTCTTCTTGTCTACAATCTGATCTGACGGTCCTCCTTCTTTCGGGAAATTAAATGGGATCCAACGATCACTGATGCTTCTCCTCCTGAGCTTAGGCACTGCATTCGACTCTGCGCTAATTCCTCCTGAGCTTACTTTTTCCTTGTTTTGCCTTCACTACATACTTTGATCTTATCAAGCTTGCTCTGCAAAATACTTCTGGTGCCCGTCTGTTACATTCTTCATGTACTCAATCCATCGTCGCTATTGTACTTGCCATCAATGAAAAGCATACGCTGCCTGTAAAACTTACCAACAATCTCCCCCTTTGGCATTGATGGCAACAAAGGCACCCAGATTCTTTTCTCCCCCTTTGACATCAATGTCAAAGAGAGCATGCTCCCCTTGAGTTGTTGCATTATTTTTAGGAGGTATCAGATATTCAATCAATCAATACAAAACTCCCCCTAATAGGATGAACTTGCTTAGATGTCAGATGGGATGACACCCAGCTTTTGTCGGAGATAATCAAATGGTGTCTTGGCTAGGGGTTTAGTAAAGATGTCTGCTTTATGTTCTGTGGAAGGGATATAATTCAACTGAACAACTCTATTTGTGACTTGTTCTCTGAGAAAATGGTATTTTATTGGGATATGCTTAGTCTTGGAATGAAGAACAAGATTCTTGGAGACACTAATGGCACTAGTGTTATCACAGTGAATTGTAATCGGATCAGTATAGTTTACCTTCAAATCTACAAGAGTTTGAATCATCCACAAGATCTGAGTACAGCAAGTAGCAGCAGCAATGTACTCTGCTTCTGTAGTTAATAAGGAAATAGACCCCTGTTTCTTACTAATCCATGCTACCAATGAGTCTCCCAGGAAGAAGGCACCTCCATTGGTGCTCTTTCTTTCATCTACACAATTTGCCCAATCTGCATCTGAATAAGTAGTTAACTGAAAATTCTGATTTATGGGATACCACAGACCATAAGTCATTGTTCCCTTCAAGTATTTGAATATCCTTTTGACAGCTACCAAATGACTTTGTTTAGGAGCAGACTGATAACGACCTACCATTCCAACAGCTTGCATTATACAAAGACAGGATGATTTGATGTACAAAAGACTGTCAATCATTGATCGATATGTCCTTTGATCAACATCGAGTGAAATATCATCTTTACTAATATTGCAACCAACCATCATGGGTGTACTAACAGAAGAGGAGTCCTCCATCTGAAATTTTTTCAACATCTCTTTCAAGTATTTTTCTTGAGATATAAAAATTCTTGCAGAACTCTGTTTTACTTATAAGCCAAGAAAATATGACAGTTCTCCTATCATGGACATCTCAAATTCTGTTTGCTTAGAGTTAGCAAACCACTGGACAGATGATTCATTAGTGCACCCAAAAATAATATCATCTACATAAACCAAAACAACTAATAAATTATCACCTTCAGACTTAATGTAAAGGTTGTTATCAACAGTGCCTTTCTTGAATCCTTTATCTTGTAAAAATTTGCCCAGTCTATAATACCAAGCTCGTGGTGCTTGTTTTAGTCCATATAAGGCCTTCTTCAACTTGCAAACATTATTAGGATTATCTGTCAATGAGAATCCTTCAGGTTGCTCCATATATACTTCTTCCTCTAGATCTCCATTAATAAATGTTGACTTAACATCCATCTGATAAACTTTAAAGTTCTTGTGACATGAATAAGCAAGAAACATTTTGATAGCTTCCAATCTTTCCACTGGTGCAAAAGTTTCATCAAAGTCCTGACCTTCAACTTGTGCATACCCTTTACAGACCAATCTGGTTTTATTTCTAACAACTTGTCATTTTTCATTCATTTTATTCTTGAACACCCATTTGGAACCTATTACATTTTTATCTTCAAGTCTAGGGACAAGCTCCCAAGTATTGTTCTTCTCAATCTGATCAAGCTCTTCATTCATTTCTCTAATCCAATTATCATCCTGGCTAGCTTCCTCAAAAATTTTAGGTTCAGTGATAGATAAAAAGGTAACATGAGATTGTTCTGAGTCTTTAATCAATTTCCTTCTCGTCTGAACTCCTTTATTTATATCTCCAATTATTTGATTTTCAGGATGATTCTTTCTAATAATTCTGAGAGGTGATTTTGCTTCTTTCTACTGATTTGTGTCAGTCTGAGTATTTGTATCTTCATCTGATTCAGATTCTTCCTTTTCTTATTCTTGGACATGTTCATCTTCATCTTCAACTATATCTTATGTTCTTGGTTCAGCACTGCTTACATTTCTGACTGGGATTTCTTCATCAAATTTTATGTCTATACAATCAACTAGTTTATGCAGTCTCTTACTGTAGCATCTGTACCCTTTACTATTTGTAGCATAACCCAAAAAGATACCTTCATTAGCCTGGTCATCATATTTGCCAATATTTTCATCATTATTCTTGATATAACATTTACTCCCAAAAATTTTAAAATGCTTGATTGAAGTAGGTCTTCTAAACCATAGTTCATAAGGGGTCTTGTCATTGTGTGGCCTGAGATGAGATTTGTTAAGGATATGAACAGTTGTATGAATTTCTTCCACCCAATAAGTCTGAGGTATGTTCCTTTCATTCATCATTGATCTTACCATTTGCTGTATTGATCTATTTTGCCTCTCAACAACTCCATTTTGCTGTGGAGTCCTTGGAATTGTGTACTCTCTTTTGATCCCATGTTTATCACAAAACTCTTTGAAGTTCCATGAACTAAATTGTCCTCCTCTATCAAACCTTACTACCTTTAATCTTTTTCCTATTTGATTCTCAGTCAGAGCCTTAAACACTTTGAATTTTTCAAATGCTTCAGATTTTTCCTTTAAAAAGGCAACCCATGTTAGTCTAGAATAATCATCAATAATAAACATAAAATAGTTTTATTTTCCTGTACCTTCTTTTCTTGATGGTCCACATAAATCTATATGTACTAACTGGAGAGGTTTTTCTGTTGAGGGAATTTTTTTAGATTTGAACTGAGTGCGAGTAAGCTTTCCTATCTGGCGGGGTTTACAAACAGATTCGTATGGATTTGATATCTTCGGAAGATCCTTTACTGCCCCATTGTTTCTGAGCTTGATTATATGATCGAAATTTAGGTGTCCAAGTCTCCTATGCCACAGCCAACTTTCATCATACTTGCTTAAGTGACATTCTTCTTTTTCTTCTTTTAACACATAGACATTATTTTTTGTTCTTATCCCTTTTGCAATTAGTTGTCATGAACTCAAAGCCTTTATTTTATAGTCTTTAGAAGTAAAAACAAATTCACATCCTTTGTCACAAACTTGACTGACACTTAGTAGATTATGTTTCAGACCATCTACAAACAACACATCTTGAGCTTTTCCTTTGCCATTACTTAGGCTTACCATTCCTTTACCCTTTATTTTTCCTGGTGCATCATTTCCAAAAGTTACATTCCCTGATTTGTTTTCACTTAAAGTTAGAAACTTACTTTTGTCTCCAGTCATATGTTTGGAACATCCACTRTCAATATACCAGGGATTCTTTTGTTTTTGGGCTGATAATACTAGTCCACACTTGTCATCTGCTTTCTTCTTCCAAACCTTGACATTTTTAGCAGTGGGGATCAAGTCTGGATTGTAATTCCTTAAGTGACAGTCTGCAGCTTTATGTCCATAATTATGACAGTTGTAACATTCTGGTTCACTGAATAATAGATCATAACAATTGTTATGCTCATAATTGTTGTTGTGTTTCACCTGTGTCCTTCTCCCAGTCATCACATGATTCATGGTCTGTGATTGTTTGTTGCTTGGTTGTCTCAATCTTTGTTGTGGAAGATAGTTATTCGTTGAATATATTGATTGTTCATATCTAAATCTTAAAGAACAGTTTATAGCTTTGTGACCAAAATTAGAGAAGAAAAAACAATATCCATAGAAAAAACCTTTGTACCTTGAAAAAATATGTCTTCTTTGAGGAAGTTGATTTCTTTCATGCCGATAATCTTTCTGATCTACAAATTCGGTTCTAGTACTTTTTCTTTCATTCCTTCTTGGTGGTTGATTTTCTTTATTTGTTTCTGCAGAGTGATTGTTGTCAATGTTTGAGGATTTGACAAACTTGATGGGTTATGCATTACTTGGATGATCACTACTTGATCCTTATTCATATCCCAATCCAGCTTTCAACTTTGGATTTCTTTGTTGATTTAGAATGGAGGTTAATCCTTCTGAGGCTTTAATACTTGGCAGATTTTGGTGATACAATCCCTTAAACTTCTTCATTTCTTTTCTGGCTTTTACTATATTTTCTTCTAAGGCTTCACAACTGGCTTTCTTCTCTGAAAATTGTTGTTTTAGTATGTCTTCTATTTTCTTTGCGTCTTCTAATTTCACTTTCAGTAGGGAAAAGTCTTCATCAGGCTGTTTACTGTCTTTCTCGAACTGTATCAGTAATTGTTTTTATTTTCTGCTCTTAATTCTGAGTCTATCAATTTCTTCCAGTGAACTGATCAATTCTCCTTCCATATCAACCACAGCTTCTTCATCATTATCATCACTACCTATGCTTTTATTATCATAATCCTCTTTGGCCATAAGCATGAAGTCATTTGCCTTATCTTCACAGGAAGAGTCACTATCGGTGTCTTCTGAGGAATTGTCATTATTTGCAACCAAACTTTTCTTCTTATTATATTTCTTGTATTTGTACTTCTTTTCATCATCAGAGTTCTGGTCCATTTTTTGATGGGGACACTTAGATGAAAAATGACCTATCTTAACACAATTAAATCATTTGAAGGGCAACTTCCCGTGATATTTTCCTGATCCTTTCTTTAACCTTCTCACAAATTTTGCCTCAATATCATCTAATTCTGAATCAGTATTCTTGTCTGCATTAAAAGATGTTTCTCTAGTACTGGATTTATCTTTGTTAATTCTCATTTCATATGCAGTTAGAGTTCCTAGGAGTTGATCAATGGATAGAGTTTTAAGATCACTTAGTTCTTCTATTGCAGAGACTTTTGAATTAAATTTATCAAGCAGTGATCTTAAAATCTTCTGAACTAAAAATGGTTCTTCAATCTTCTCACCAAGACCCTTCATGGAATTTACAAGTTCTTCAACTCTTAAAAAATACTTGCTAATTGTTTCATCTTCATTCATCTTTAGTTGTTCAAATTTCAATCT
>ML787521.1:45654-200996 GCA_009831015.1 Picea engelmannii | reverse complement strand
TCTCTACTACATCCCAAACATCAGCACCCAAGGCCATTAAGTATGTTCTCATTCTAATCTTCCAGAAGGCAAAATTTGTTCCATCAAACAGAGGGGGCTTAGTGGTTGAAGTCCCTTCATGACTTGTCATGTTTAAGCTTACAGATCTACCTTTGAATAAAAGGAACCCGCTCTGATACCAATTGTTGAAATTACTAAGACAACTGAGAGGGGGGGTGAATCATTTGTTATTGTGCTTAAACAATTTTAAGTCTATTAATACATTCTTAATCTTTCTTCAAGTGATCATCAACATTATAAAACATATGGACAACAAAATAATGAGCATCAGTCACACATAAGATATACACAGAGACAGATTTCACGAGGAAACCCATAAAGGGAGAAAACCTCTTCTTCTTCGAAATGATAGGCAATCTTTTAAGTTCTGTACATCATCTATAATTGAGCACCAACTCAATGTGAGGCTACAACCTCTGTTTTGCAAGCTGCAACTTGCTGAGAGCACCAACTCTTTTTTTTCTCTAGCACCCACTAGAAGGAAGCACCAACTCCCTGGTTTCTCTAGCACCAACTAGAAGGGAGCTACAACTCCCTGTGTTCAAGCACCCACTTGAACCTCTGAGGACACTAGTCCTCCCTAGCACCTCCCAACCACCCTGAAATATGAATATGAAATACTGAAACCAATTATAGTGATATAGTGTTCAATAACAACTTACCAGTCTCATCATTGTTCTGCAAGATTTTGCTACTCAGTCTTCCTCACTGTCTTCCAGCATGCATCCACTGCCCATTCTGTTCTTCTACCTTTTGTGCTCTGTGTGCCATTCCTATTCAATGCACCTTTTGTTTCCTATACATTTCAGCTGTTGCACCACCTCTTTACTTCCTCACACATGCATTACTTCACCTCAGCAACAACCCATCATCACTTCTCTGTGACGTATACTTATAGCTTTTGTGCACCTTGTGCATGTAATATGTGCAATGATTCTACATCTCTTCACAGTGAGTGCTCTGTCTGATCATCATTATGACTTCTCAGCTTCTCTGGCAGTTTGCCCACGCGTTCAGCATCACTAGATGTCATGCTGAGATTCCCCAGCCTCTCTGGCAGTCGAGACTATTCGTCTTCTCTGGCATAGTCGAGCTTATACTTTCTGCTTCAGTTACAAACTTCAACGCTCATCCACTTGTCAGTCCCTCTAAGAATCATCTTCATTCACTGGAAGAAGCTTGGAGACTCTTCAGCTCCTCTGGAGATCACACAGAAGTCTCTTCGAATCTTCTGGTAGAAACCATCAATGGTTTCTAGTAGTTACACTGTTAAGAGCAACATTAGCCCTCCGATCATACTCAAATTCACCTTTACCATTGGATTGGCTCCATGGGATCTTGCATTCATTTCAGCATTCGACAATTCAGCATTCGTGTGACCAAGTGTCTTGATACTCCCAGTCGTGATCCCCAAAACTCCAAAAAGGAGCTTGTCTGCATTAGCTCCTTCCCCCATCTTCCACCGATGTGACCACAGGCTACATCCATTTCACCTTTTTGGTATTTTCACAAACTTATGACCTTCATCGACCCTAATCGACGGCCCATGATCTCGATGAATTGACGGTCCAGATTTCATCGTGAATTCGCATCTCGTTGTTCCTTAGATGGAGGTTCTCGTCACTCCAAGTCACGATAGGCAAGACTCTGAGATGGAGCTTAGATCAATGGTATAGAATCTTGGTGTATTGACAGTCGAGATATCATTGTGAATTCACATCTTGCAATTCCTTAGATGGAGGTTCTCGTCACTCCAAGTCGCGATAGGTGAGACTCCAAGATGGAGCTTAGATCAACGGTCCAAAATCTTGGTGTATTGATGGTCCAGATCTCATCGTGAATTCACATCTCACAATTCCTTAGATGGAGGTTCTCGTCACTCCATGTCGCGATAGGAGAGACTCTGAGATGGAGCTTAGATCAACGGTCCAAAATCTTGGTGTATTGACAGTCCAGATCTCATCATGAATTTGCATCTCGCAATTCCTGTGGTATTGTTTCTTGACTCTCCAAGTCGTGATTCGCGAAACCCCAAAGTGATGTAAACCTACTGACGTCACACATAGATTGACATGTGTCGAATAACTGCCACGTATCACTCTAATTCGTGACTTACACGTGCCTGAAATGTTGAACTAGCTTGACACTTGTCATTGCCTGGTTGTGCCACGTGCTCTTAGCTAACTTGGTTTGTTGACGTGTTTGTTTCAGGATTTCACATTTCACGATTTTGGGACTCATGTTGTAAAGAACCTTGACATTTCCATCTCTCGATATCCGAAATCCTGATAGCCAAAACTCCGAAATGGAGTTGGACCACCACTTTGATCATGCACTTTAAAGAATGTGCAGGTTCTTCCTGATCCAACGATGGTCAAAACTTATGCTCAGATCTGACGCCTGAGATCTGTCCTTCTCTTTTGTGCATTCTTCTTGTCTACAATCTGATCTAACGGTCCTCCTTCTTTTGGGAAATTAAATGGGATCCAGTGATCACTAACACTTCTCCTCCTGAGCTTAGGCATTGCGTTCGACTCTACACTAATTCCTCATGAGCTTACTTTCTCCTTGTTTTTCCTTCGCTGCATACTCTGATCTTATCGAGCTTGCTCTGAAAAATACTTTTGGTGCCCGTCTATTACATTCTTCCTGTACTCAAACCATCATCGTTGTTGTACTTTCCATCAATGACAACCATACGTTGCCTGTAAAACATGCCAACATAAGCAGACTAATCTTGGACACCAGTCGAAATGGATTCTTAAGAGGGATAAACATAGTAGGTATGATTATTATTACACACTTGTTGTTTGTGGATTACATTCTTCTCTTTGGGAGAGGAACTCTTAAGGAATTAAAATACCTTAAAATTGTCCTTGATTCATTCAATAAGTCGACAAGGATGGAACTAAACTTGAATAAATATTGTATCTTGTATAAAAAAAACTGAGTGATAATTTGAAGAGACGGATGGATCAGATTTTTCCAATGAGGATGGAGCTCCTTAATACCTGAGTGAAGTACTTGGACTTCTTTTTAAAACCAAATAACTATAAAAAACATGATTAGTTATGGTTGATCAAAAATATCGAGGACCGAATTAATTGTTGGTGTCATATATGGTTGTCAATGGAGGAATGTTGGTATTGGTTAAGTCTATACTTGAGAGTATACTCGTCTATTGGTTATCCATTGCTCACATTCCAAAGATCATTATAGAAATGGTTCAGAAGAAGTGCTCTATCTTTCTTTGGTTAGCAGCAAGGAAAAGGAGGGTATGCCTCTTTTCAAGTGGTCAAGAGTTTCTACTTTAAAGGAATATGGTGGATGGGGTTTAAAAACCTTACATATCTTTAGATATGCTCTAGCAACCAAGAGTCTCTAATGGAACAAAGGATGTTGTGGAAGGTAATGAGATCCAAGTACCTAGAGGACAGGGATCTTGAAGCATGGATTAGGAAAAGAGTTAAATATTTTAGAGGTTCTTCAAATGTATGGAAAGGACTAGTTAAATCCTATGATATAGTTGGTCTGTGGGTAGCTTGGAACAATGGAAAGGGCACCTTGGTGAAAATTGGTGAGGACTCATGGATCGGTTCTAGGGCCAATTAAAGACTTTCAAAATCTATTAGGTTGTACCTTCAAAACAATGGCATAACTACTTTAGATGATCCTTTAGGGGCGGAGATGCATCGTGAAGGAATACAAGTCTAGAATTCAGCTACAAACTTGGGAATGCGGTCCAATTTGATAGAGGAATGAACCCACTATATTGATTCTCTTAAACATAGTGTCATTTGTCTTTCAAATAGAGATGATGAACTTTGTTGGTGAAAATGATGCAATAGGGAATCTCAATGTGAAGTTTGGTTATATTGGTAAAACAATCGAGAATGTAGGAGTGGAAAGGTGGTGGTGGTGGAAGGTAACATGGATGTTACCTTGTCCATTAAAATACAAAATATTTACGTGGTTGGAATTGGAAAATAAAATCTTCACGTGGGACAATGGACAACGAAAGAATTGGATCGGTCTGGGGTGGTGTTACTTGTGTAAAAAAAACAATGAATAAGTAGATCATGTTTTTTCCATTGCTCTTTTTCCAAAGTTGTATGGAAGGATTTGTTTCAAATCTGTAATATCCAAATTCATCGGGCCAATCCTACTCTCTTATATTGCTTTGAAAGTTGTTTTCTTGAAAAAAGTGTATGTTCCTTTAAGCCTCTTCCATGTTATGATTTTTGGAGAATATGGCTCTCCAGAAATCGATCAATCTTTGAAGGTCTGCAACCAAATTTGCGCAAACTATCTCATCAAATTAGAGTCCATTTTGATGAAGGAAGGAAGTCTCTTATCCATTCCAAGGAAAATCTAGGCCCATTTTATAGATCATTCAAAGGTGTGGGGCTTCTTCGATGGAGCAAGCTAGGGATCGCCAAGTGAGTTTGGTGTGGGATCCATTCTCTTTCTCAATAATTTTCCTCACTTTACTATGAAGTATGGCTATGGAATTGGCTTTAATAATAGAGCTGAACTATTTTCACTTTAGATTCTATTAAAGTTTACACTAAAACACAAAGTGAAAATGATCCATATTATGGGTGTTTCTAAGCTAGTAATTGATTGGTTAAATGGAAAGATGTTGGATGCAGGTCTAGCCAAGATGAAAGGATATTTTTGGAGGAGAAGCATGCAAGGAGGAAGAGACGGCTGGAAGGAAAAGTAGCACGTGTAAGGGAAGAAGGTGAGGCGTGCATGCAAGGAATACCTAACGAAGCTAGGGTTAGGGTTTTTGTAATGCATTGTAATGGCTGGTGAGCCAAGGATATAAATAAATAGTACTAGACGATAGAAAAGAGGAGACACACAGAGGGATAGACACACAGAGATAGGGAGAGAGAAGGTTGTAAGAACTGTATGAATCATTAAGATGGTGAGCTAGGGAAGAAGTGAGTGACTCGATCATGAGGGTTAGATCGTAGGCTAAGGATCCTAGTGTGATCTAGTCAACCTCACAGGGATCAAGGAGCCTATGTAAAAGGGGGAGAACTAAGATTATAACCACACGCGGCATGATATATTTCTGAACTATAATAAAAGATTGAGAGACAGATATTTGTGGACGTAGCCAAGGAGGGGGTGACCCACAGTAACACTGTGTTATGTGGATGAATGTGTCCTTATGTATGATTAATTGATGAATGTTAGATGAATGAACTAACTAGTTAGATCTGGTATTTCACATGCATGAATAGAATGAATGTTGCAAGTAGATGTTAGCCTAAATAAATAAAGATGACAGGACACAACCACAGATATCCACTTAGTCTCAAGTTGCAAACACTTGAGTATTAAATCCACCCATAGAGCTATCTCGGGTGAGACTGCGCAGTACACTCAATGTGTTGCATTTCCTTCTGTTCTACTAAAGGGGTCGATAGTTTTAAAGGGATTTTGTTGGGAAGCTTATCAAATCTGAACCAGGTTCAATCTGTGATAGTAAAATAGCATCAAGATACCCCATAGAGAAACCTCAAGACCAATCGAAGAGTAGTAAATAAAAAACCAGCAAAAAGGTTAGGAGTGAGGTACATTATCACTGCGATAGAATACTTAACAAGATGGGCAGAAGTAGCACCAGTAAAAGATTGCAATGTAGAGACATCAACACACTTCTTGTTTGAGCAAGTGATCACTAGATTTGGCTGCCCAAGTATTTTGATGAGTGACCAAGGCACTCATTTCATTAACAACACTATTAGCGCTATGACCGATGAGTTTGAATTTTCTCATCAAAAGAGTACACCATATCATCCACAAGCAAATGGAATAGTGGAAGCCTTTAACAAAATCCTCGAGAATGAACTGGCAAAGATCTGCAATGTTAATAGGGATGATTGGGATTTGAAGATACCAATAGTATTGTGGGCATACAGGACCACATGCAAAAAGTTGACAGGACATACACCATTTAGATTGGTGTATGGACAAGAAGCAGTGGTTCCATTAGAGTTTTGGGTACCTAGTCTGCGTGTGGCAACAATTCCAAACATGACAGAGCGAGGCACAGTACAGGAAAGGATAAATCAGTTGATGATCATGGAGGAAGATATGATTCTAGCAGGGTTTCACCAAGAAGTACAAAAAGCAAGGGACAAATCTTGGATTGACAGACATATGAAGAGGAAAGATTTCAAGGAAGGAGACTTAGTCTTGGTGTATGAAAGTAAATCTCTTCAGCACCCAGGAAAACTCAGAATGCATTGATTAGGACCATATGAACTAAGATTGTCACAATGGGGGAGATGTACAATTGAAGGAGTTAGGAGGAACATAACTCAGAGGGATGATCAATGGAATTCGACTGAAGTTGTATAGGGATAGTCGACCTCCTAGCATTTAAAAAAAAAACACACAGAGGGGTTACTGTGTTGGACATCAAAAGAGAGTGACACAGATGTAGTGTGTCGAAAAGAGAATGAGCACGTGCACTTGGAAACACTATTACAACGGAGAAAGGACCAACGGTCACTAAAAGGCAGAAACAATGAAAATGGTGGGCACAGCAAATAAGCGCCAACGAATGATAGCTATCAAAATTAAATGGTAAGAACAAGTGATGGGACGCTGCATTAATCGCGCCAACTGGAGACAGTAAGGGAATTCAATGGAAAGTACGCGGGAAGTGCCAGTTCATTCAAAACGCAATTTGAGTAACATCTCCGAGAAGTTTCACCCGATTCCTATATAAGGTAAGCACGTGAGGATCATAAGGGTTATTGAGAAATTGAGAAAAGCACAGAGCGATAGAGTATACAGAGCAGAGAGCGAGTTTGCAGAAATTACAGAGCCAACTAAGCTCGGTGGAGAATACCTTTACCACCATGGCACCACCCAAGCTAGGAGCATCGAGACAGACCTACAGACGACCTTGAAGTAACATCAAAGCACCTCAGCAGCCACATGAAGGAGAACATCAGCCACCTCGGCCTCCGAAAATCATCAACATGGACAAAATCCCATCGCCCGATATGACACCAGGAAGCCCCACACCAGTGGTGGAGAAACCCCAACATACAGTACCAGTGGGCATGGACATCGATATGTCAGAAGTAGGACAGATTCAACAGAACTAGGATACAGGAAATCCTTCGTGCTCGAAAAACCCCGAAGAAGCCTCGAGGATTAATGGGATAGTCCCGAACCAGGCAGAGACGACTGCACTAGAAAAATCAAACACAACCACACCAGAACAGACATAAGAGGGAACAGTGGAATATGTCATAGGTTGGGCAGAGGATTATGCATAAGAGAGAACAATGGAGGTTGGAACCTCGAGTCAGCCACCATAGTGCAAAGGCAAGCAGCCAATAGAAATATCACCGTGCAAGATGGACACCACAGTCATAGTCTTGTCGCAAATTATGGAAGGGCTATGTGTTGCGGGTAACCTGTTAGGACACATGGAAAAACTACGGTACTCATACCATGATGTGAGTGACACAGACAAATTTCCAGAGTTTTCCAAGAAATTTTGTCTGGATACTATGGGTTTAGGACCCTTGGGTGAACCAATTAACCAACCAAAACAATGGGTAGCTGGACTGGCCAAAACCAGGATTTTAGGCATGTTGGACATCCCACACTTTGGAAGGGGTCAGGATGTAAGCAACTGCGTCAAGAAGCTAGTGGCAAACACCCACGGAGGATACCTATGGTTGGAACAGCTCGTCTTGATAGACACGGATCTCATTACATACATCACAGGGCTGCCAACACGGGGGGAGACACCTACACAGTTCCTTGATGACAAGACGAAGGAGAAGGCATTGGCCGAGGAAATGAAGAAGAAGTATGGTACAGAAAGAGGGTCACGCAGAATCATAATTAAGTGTATTAGTGACGCAACAACAAGGATGGCCACAAAAATCATGGCGTGCAAGTTACACAAGAAATGTCGCAAGGAGGAGGTCCATGTTGGGGTCGTCACAGTTGCAGCATAGTGTGCGAAGGGAACCACACTTAGTTGGGCCCCGTACTTGTTGAATTTGTTCTTGGAAGACTACAAGGATGCACAGGATCTGGGGATAGAATTTCACTATTCGTGGCTACTCGTCCTAATCGCCTTGGTCATATGGAGGGAGACTAAGTATTCATACTTTATCATGAGATCTAATCCTTTCCACGTAGCATGATACCTATCATTGGGGAGCACTTCAGACCCCAAGAACAAAGTGTGAATGGAGGCATGTTCGCAGGATATTACAACGACCTGCAGGAAAGCATCGCCAACATTTGGAAGATTACACAGAAGTGGTCGCACAGTATCAAGGCATAGCCAAATTCAAAGCAACCAGGCATACAATGTGGATCCAAGCATGGAATGATATCGAGAACCAATGGATACAACTACGGTACTGCGTCAAGGAAGAGGATGTAGAAATGGCCATCAAGGATTGGCAAGAGGACTGGAGGATTCCAGACTTGAATCAAGAGATTCCAATGGATAAGGAGACTGAGGCAGGGTAGGAACGAACAGCTTCAGGAGACAAAATGGCACCCAAGAAGCCAAGGACAGGTCAGAACCCAACGCAATAGAAGAAAGAGGGTGTGTCCAAGAAGGGCACCCAGGCACCGCAGGAATAGGAAAAAGAGACTGAGACAACACAAGGAGCCACATCAAGTGCTCCTCAGCAGGACAAAGGCTAGACCAAGAGGCCAATTATACAAACGAGGGGTGCACACAAGAAAGTTAAGGTACACAAAACGCCACCAGAATATACGATCATGGAGGACGATGTAGACCTCGTGGCCCAGATGGTCTAAGATCAAATAGTGGAAGATTTTGACGAAGCTCGATGCCAAAGGGATAGGATGTAGGATGAGATGGCATACATGAGGCAGATCCTCGAGCAAATCATATAAACACATAGGGCCGACAGAGGGATGGAATTAGTCCCAGTAGCATCACAGACAGGAGCCGAGGCTGGATCGAGCGAGTAAGATAGGATCCATATGACAGTACAGTCGAGTTCAACATTTCATGTTACACCCAGCATGTTGCGCATGGATGAAATTGTGGGTCAGAAACCCTTGAAGGATTTGTCCCAAATACAGTTGGTAATGACACGGATACCAACCAAGGCCTTGTATAAACTACAAGTTAGCGTCGCGCAGGAGGTACAGTTGCGCACATGCACAGATGCAACAGAATTGCAGCAGCCGAAGGACAGAAGGGAAGAGTTGGAATTGATGCTCAAGCAGGTCAAGCTCGATACCAAAGATGAGAAATACCGCATGGATAGGCTTGACTAGGGATTGGTTGTAGTCTATGAGAAAATTCCAAAGAGTGCGCAAATAGTAGAGATCACGATGACGCAGAAGATTGATTAGATTGTGCAGAAAATTGATCAATACAGGCAGGATATTGAACACCTCCGGGAACAACTCATACCTACCACTCCCCCAGAGGTGAAGGAACAAAGGAAGTAGGAAGCAGTAGCACATATAAAGGAGATGGAACGACAATTCAACACAACTTCCGACTTCTTCGATAAAGCAGCACAATTATGGATGAAGCTAGAGAGGATCAACAGGTCCAGCACTAGGACAAGAAAGAGGAGAGGATAAGCGCAACTATCCAGGACCTCAAGCAGAAGTAGAAGATGGTTTCTATCACTAAGTGTGTCAAAGGAGCACGGGATATGAAGAAGTTGCAGGCAGAACTCATAGCCACGCAGACACAGAATAAGGAGCACCAAGATCAAACAGAACCTCTCCAAGAGTGGGCAGTAGAGGTCATTGCGCAGGCAGAAGACACAAATAGGAACATGGCACAAACTCAGGTAGACTATGCAGAGATGATCAGCGACGATATTACAGTGCAGGTATTGGATGCACTCAAGGAGAAGACAACGCAGGCTCAAACGCAAGCAAAGGAACTCACAGAGAATTTCTAGGATCTCGCAGGAGATATTGAGGAAGTGCACAAAGTTTAGGTGGCTCAGGATGAGCCACGTGTTAGTGTTGGAGGCATGTTGGATGCAAACCTAGCCAATATGAAAGGCTATTTTTGGAGGAGAATCGTGCAAGGAGGAAAAGACAGCTGGAAGGAAAAGAAGCACGTGTAAGAGAAGCAGGCGAGGCATGCATGCAAGGAAGACCTAACGACGTTAGGGTTAGGTTTTTTGTAATGCATTGTAATGGTTGGTGAGCCAAGGATATAAATAAGTAGTACTAGATGACAGAAAAGAGGAGACATGGAGAGGGACACACACACAGAGATAGAGAGAAAGAGAGAGAGGGTTGTAAGAACTGTATGAGTTATTAAGTTGGTGAGCTAGGGAAGGAATGAGAGACTCGATCCCAAGGATTAGATCACAGGCTGAGGATCCTGGTGCGATCTATTTAGCCTCGTAGGGATATAGGAGCTTGTGTAAAAGGGGGAGAACTAAGATTGTAACCACGTGTAGCGTGATATATTTATGAACTATAATAAAATCTTGAGATCCAGATATTTGTGGACGTATCCCAGGAGGGGGTCAACCATGGCAACAATGTGTTATGTGAATGAATGTGTCCTTATTTATGATTAATTGATGAATGTTAGATGAATGAAATAACTAGTAAGATATGGTATTCCACATGCATCAATAGAATGAATGTTGCAAGTAGATGTTAGACTAAATAAATAAATATGACAGTGCACAACCACAGATCTCCACTCAGTCTCAGGTTGCAAACACCTGAGTATTTCAGCCACCCATAGAGTTATCTCAGATGAGACTGTGCAGTACACTCGGTGTGTTGCGTTGCCTTATGGTCTACTAGAGGGTCTGATAGTTTTAAATGGATTTTTTTGGTAAGTTTATCAAATCTGCCCCAGGATCAATCTGTGATTGTAAAATAGCATTGGGATACCCCATAGAGAAACCTCCAAACCAATCAAAGAGTAGTAAATCCAACACAAGATCAATATCACTAATATGGTCTTAAGGCCTATTATGAATGGAGTACATGTATTGAGAGGTGATTTCGAAGAAATTTCCTTTACTCGTTCTTATAGGGAATTCAACCACAGAACATATACTCTTTCAAAGGAAGCTTTGACTATTTAAGAGGGTTTTATCATTGAACAAGAGTTCATATATATTTCCCCTCGAGTAGCAGTACAAAAAGTTCTTTTTTTATGGATAACATGAATGTTTCCTTTTGTAATAATCTTATATATGATCTATAGAATGAATTATTAGTGTTTTGGCTTGTCTTAGTCATTTTGTTGGAATGTTTTGATTGCTCAGAAGGGTTGTTCAAAGATGAAATTTAAGGTAGGGTTGCAAGTAGTAGTAGTTCTTACAATCTAGGGAGGTTGGTTTTAGGACCTAGAGGCTAGCTTATGTGTATTTGATTTCTTCTTGAAATGTCAATACAAAGATTTTTTTCTTCAGGAAAAAAAAAAAATCACTTTTTTTTAAATGCAGAGATATGTTTAAAAAATATAGGCTCTTATTTAAATATTTGATAGGTTTAATTAAATAATTAATTTTTAAGCGACCCTTAACCTCATACACCTACCGGCATAAGCAAACCTTAACCTCATACACCTACCCACATAAGCGACCCCTAACATATGTATTGCACTGAACTATGTCTGCATTATAATTTCTTTCAAAATTATGTATTGTTTTATCTATTGTTTATTTTCTTAAAATTGCACCAAGTTAAAGGATTGATGAAATACAAGTACATTTACTTCTAAGCATTTATCATTTATGTCATTTCCTTTCAAGTATTTTTTCAATTTCAACAATATCACATCACCATTTGCAATACAAAAGTCACAGAATATGTTAGAATAGATTAGGACCTTGGGGTTAGGCATCCAAATAACACTCTAAGGTTGAAAGAAAATGAACATATAAATTTTCAAAAGGAGCTTAAACATCCTTTCTTGTGAGTGTGATTTGTGAGTATAAGGGTTGCACCATATATTTGGTGTTAATGGTGGACCAACATGTTTGCATGAGTCTCCCAACTCATGCATATTTGTTTGTTGCATGATTCAAGAGGTTGATAACCCCTTGTCCATGAATTATTTAGTGGACAACCATATCTTTATCACTAAGTGATTTTCTCGTGGGATTATAAAGGCACCTGATACAAAAATTCATGAGTTCCCCCTTGGATTTCATCAGCTTGGGTGTAGCTTACTATAATTCTTCACTCTTACCTTCACTGGCTTTCACCACTAGTGGATTTGATTGCCCCTAGCATAGGGTAATTTGTAAGGTCCATTTTATCTTTTATAGATTGTTCGTGATTTCTTAACATGTTGTAGGGGTGTGCCTTTATTTTTTATTCATATTTAATTATAATGATGAATTAATTTACAAGTTGATACACCAACTTGCATTAATGACAAATAAAAGTTGTCACCTAGTATGTGTTTGAGTTCGAATTCAAAATTTTCAAATATATGTGTTTGTGTGTGCATGCCCCTACCAAGTCAAGTGTTGTAATCATCATTGACAAGTTTTACAGTAGGTATCATCTGCAAAATCCACATAAGTACCAAGGGTCTTCCCATCAAGTTTTCCTTGGACTATAGATAAATAAATGGATGGATAGACTGTCCTGAGGGTTAGCTAAAGAAGTCATCAGCTATATGTGATATATATCCCCCAAGTTGGGGAGTTCTCAAGTTTGACTATCCCGATCCCCTTTGGATTATGTACTTGGACATAGGCACTAGATATTTACTCTTTTACCATCTGTCAATCACAAGGAAGTAAAAGGATTTGATGAATTGATACATGGAATATTATGTATATATGATGAATTGATATAGTCACCAATGATGATATTTACCATCAATGGAAAACAAGGATAATATATCTCTTATTTGCTTCAAATTTAAAAGATTGTAATATGTTTTCTCAATTGGATTTGTCTTGATTTTAGGCTAAAACTTTGTTGTGTACCCAATCATGATGATTCTTTTACTTACTCCTTGATAATGGAGATTGAGTAGTGCCATCATTCTCATCGTATTCATAATTCACCTACCATTCTCCTCATCATTTACTTAGTAATTAATTATAATTACTAACATTAATTCAACTAACACGATTAATAATTATTCCAACGAACAAAATCAACTATGATAATAATTATCAATGAAACTCTTCATTGTTATGTTAATTAATACTTGCATATCCATTCCATTCTATTTTTAATAACTAGAATATTTTTTCTTAGTCACCATAATGTTTGACCCATGGCTACCCTTAATTGATTTTGTTATCACTCCAAGAAACTCCTTAGGGTTGTAGGCTAAGAATGCTTGGTAACTTAAGAATATGGTAGATTTTGTATGCTTGGAACAATAGGATAACTCAATAGCTAATGAAAAGGACCACTTCATACATTTGAATAAGACAATGCTTTTAGAACTCAGTGATCAGACAACAAAGTTTGAATAGGAGATGAAGAATACTAGTCTAGATAACCAAATACAACAATGTGCAGGGTCATACAAGATAGCAAGAAAACCTTTAGTTCAAGTTCATGAGATTAATAAGAAGATAACAGTTCTTAGAAGCTGAGCTAAACTAAAATAAAGTACAAAATGATGAAAATATGAGAAAATTTGTCATTGAAAACAAAAGAGGATTGTGATTCTATTATCAATAAAGAGTCTAGTACAATAGCCAAAAAATGTCTCCTAGATTGCACCCCTCATCTATCTTAATTCTGTAGATTTATAGCTTTACATCACAGTTATTAGATCCTAAAACAATGGATCTGATTTTCTAAAAACAGAAAGCAAACTGTATTTACAAGAAACTAGGAGTAGATCCTCAAAATGTGGTTGAAAAGTTGATGATGTGTAGCCTAGCCTTCCAAGGCTCTTTGGTTTGATCTCCTGAAGATAAAATTTGAGTTGGATGATGTGTCTTCAAACCCCTGATATTTTGCCTTTGAAAAAGATGCCAAATGTAGTTGAAAAACCTTTTTTTGACCTTATCCCTCAAAACTAGCCTTTAGATTTGACTTTGATAATTCATTACCTGCTTATTCAAAGAGGTTTCATTCCATTCCAACTCAAAAATTTCCAATCTGAGCAAAATTTTGATGAATCTGGCCGTGACAAGATTTCACCAGCTAATTTACCCAAAAATCCGCTCCTTAGCTGGTGAAAAGCAGAGCTTTCACCAGCTAACTAGCAAAGTTCAAGACGAGTTAGCTGGTGAAAGCACAGATTTTTTTTAAAATCAAATTTCTCAATCATGGAGAGTATGTTTTACATGCTTGAATAGTCGATCGACATCTAGAAATCCTAATATTTCCAATGGTGTTTTCAAATCTATATTTGGAGCTCGGGAAGCTAGTCAATATTCCCTGCAAGATTAGGCATCATTCTTTAAAAAATGCCAGTGCGTTTTTTATTGCTAACATCTGGCTCCAACTGGGATGGAGACCTCCCTGCGAGGTCTCCAAGAACCTGGTAGACCATGTGCCTTTAGTATTGGGCATGGAGTCATTCAGCCTTTACAATCTATCATCTGGCTATTTTCCAAAGTTTGTTGTTATCTTTCCCAATCTTTTTTATCTATAGCATGTCTGCTTCAAACTCCCCTGGAAATGTTGTTTGCACATCGATATGGCATCTGTTGTGGCAATATCTTCATTAAGAAGAAAAGTGTTGAACATAGGCAGGATGGTGAGATATGTAACCATGGTTTTGAAAATTCCAGGATAACTTCAACCTTGAAATGAGAGTATTGCAGGTAGCTTAAGATCTTTGACTTTTCATTTTCTAGCAGCTTCATATACAAAGAATTTGTCTTGATATGACCTGGTGTGTTGAATCAAACACTTCACCCTGCTCGGTTTCTTCAAAGAGCATAATTGCACCTTGTGAACCAATGTCCATATCTGTTTCAATCTCCATCATAACCACCTCGGCTTCTATTATCACCTCCATATCAATGCAAGTTGTTCAGTCATGTCATTGCCCTGAAAGGACTCTGGAAGAAGATTTTTAGAAGATAACTGATCCATATTGAATCAGAAGACCGAGCCAGCCACCTAGGTCCTCTGAAGTAAAATGTACCAAAACCTAATATATATTGCCACAAATTTGGCCCTTGGTTTTCTAGCCATGATGAATATAAGTATCAGAGATTTTCGTCCTCCTATAAGCCCATGGCTCAAAACCTTGTTAATGAATGATTAAGGGTTATAGCTTTATCTTTGCCAGTTGAGAAGTAATCACATGGATCGGCTTTGCAAGAGAAAACATGTGATCTTTCTTTGAAGAGAGACACCTAAAACCCTTCCCAAGAGGAACATTTGTCTCATGTCCTAAGTTGGGGAAAGCTTACAAGTGTATGACCATCTCCTACTAGAGCTGCCATTAGAAATATTGGAGCAACTTCACCAATATTTGAGGATATTGTGTACCGAATTAAAGCCTTCATGTTGTTGTAAAATGGAACGACCTTCAGTAACAGCTGCAACTATTGAACTGAAAAATGTCACCTACTAAGACCATATCAGCTGCCTCCTTTGTGACCTCTTTAGTTTGAGGATCTTCCATGAAACACTTCAAGCGATCAACAAAATATGTCCCATTGGAGGGATCACCCCCAACTTCTACACATGTTGATTGTTTTCACGCACAGTTGTTCCATCACTCACAAGGTCTGAAAAGGCATCGACTATACTCATAGTAGGAGGCGCTTTCAATACTCCATCAGTTGTTGAGAACTTGACATGCTTTGGTCCTTTCCCTTTCACAAACTGTGGTTTTTATAATCAAGACATTAATCAAAACTTCCCCTAATTTACAGGAAAGAAATCAGATAAAATCTCAAAAATAAAACTATAAAAAACATTAGTTGCAAAAAGTCTCGAATGGTAAATGTTGCTGAAAATTGTTGGAAACAAATCTGGAACTAATCTTTAGAATCTGGATTTGATCTTTGTCTCTGTTGATATTGTGGTTGGAATGTGGAAGAAATCTTGGTTATGCGAATGATAGACAGAAATCTGGAATTGATGATGAAACCTCTACCACTTGTCCTCTTTGGATGCCCTCACTGCTGAGTTTATACCTCTAAATGGAAGATTTAAATCACAACTTGCTGATTTGGTGCCATGAATACTAAGTCACTGATTTTGAATGTCTAAAATATGGTCCATTACTTTTTTGCCAAGTGTTCCATTGCCAATTATAGACAAAATCATCTCGCTAATATGTCCGAGAAGCTTGTGATATGGGACTAATTTTTATTTTTTTTGTCTTAAAAATAGAGATATGATTGCCACATCTGTCCTGGTTAAGGATAAGCCACCTTTCAACAACAAATATATCTAAAACAACTAATTGTTTCAATTCCCACTCCAAAAGGTTGGCTATTCTCCCCGAGTGACTATGGTTTCAAAAACCTTCGGGGCCTCTTCACATTTTCATTTGACCATAGTCGATATGGTTTTCTCATGGAAATCAGTTTTCTTAAACCTCTGTATTTTTATACACCTCACCTTACCTCCTTTGAGGCTTTATATTTGCGATATTCTGCAGCAGCCTGACTTGTCACAACACCAATTGGACAAAACATTTTCCAGAAATAATTTATGAATAAAGGATGGACCATTTATTACCAAGTTAGTTGCTTCCCTCCATATTCAGAGGAGACATAATCAATGTATTCTAGTTATCGCATGTCTTTGTTGTTTTAAGAGTTGAACAAGCTAAGGTGATAAGTTCAACTCCTCCATTCTTAATGGAAGCATTATCAGATCCCTCTATAGAAGACAGAGCAGTAAACAATGCAAAATCGTCTTGAGCAAACTTGCGCTCCATGGTGGCTTCATCTAAGTCAAAAAATGAAATTTCCCCATTCATACGCAGAATTAAGCATCTCTTAAACTGTCTATGCAAGGTTTCATAGTGAATTTTCTGCTCTTGGGTAACATCCCCGAAATCATTGCCAAAACGTTGAGTACTAACCCTACTAAAGAGTCATAACTCTTCAGAGTTGTTATCACTTGGAGCAGGCGCTTGGCTCTCCTTGAATACATGACGATTTTTAAAACGTTTTGACACATTCTCAACAGACAGTGAGGCTCTCTGTCGGTTTACCTGTTTGAACAATTTGAAAAGGTCGGCAAAGCATCCAAAAATTCGCCGTAAAGTTTTTGTTTTTTCGGGGAACAAAAGGAAACCAAAAACCTGTACCCAACAACAGACAATAACCATTCCAAGGACCTGACCATATGCATCTTCTCCAGATAAGCAATTCGCTTCAAGTTGTTGTTGGCATGATTTGCATGATCGATCAGCCAAGCAAGATATGCCATTACCTGTGCACGATGTTAAGATTGAGATTACTTGTTTTGCTATAGGTACAACTGCAAATGTGATATCTATTACAGAGAACAACCCGATCACTTCTGTCTTATGGATTTCGATTTCATATTGTGACTTGAGCTCGGGCTTCAGAACCGATCCACATTATACAGATGAGAATTCCTGTATCCTACCCACCATCATGATGAAAGCATTTACTTCAAAATTTGGAACCCACGGCATTGGAAAAACATAAGTTTTTGTTGTTGTTACATGCACGAAATGAGGTCTGAGATTCTGCAATCGTCTACCTTAACTATAGAATCTAACTGAATTAGATTCGATAGCTGAAATGTCACAAAATCCGCAGGTTGCCAGATGTTTAATGATAACTGCCCAGAATTTGCGTTTTTCACCGCCAAACAAAACTGCAAACGTAGCATAGAAGTATTCAGGTGTCAATTTGCCCAGATCAACATGACCAAGGAAAACAACATTCATGTGCGGCTTCTCTTTAACCTCTTCTTATGGTTGTTGAGAATCCTTAGAATGTGCTAGAGCCATTTCTTCATGTTTAATGTCAACTTCTGTATCTTGTTCCATTCCCTTTAATTTCAACGATTTCAAATTAGATACTACCTGCTCCTTGTACCCTTTTGGAACACGGTTACTCTCGCCACATTCTTGTTTCAATTCTTCACAAGTCAGAGATTTTAAATATTTATTATTCCACTGATGACATAACTCTTGCCATCCAATGAAAACTGTGAGCAGATCTTTGAGAGGAATTTATATCTGGTAGTGTTTCCAATGTGCCATGTTCTGAATTTTAAATATTTACAGGTCTAAGCATACTCTCTGTCGCTTTCTCAGCCTCCTTTATCTGTTCTCAAGACACCAAAGACTCAATATTTGACTGCAAAGCTACTGGGAAGATGGACGCCCTGTACGGGATTGGATCAAACTCTGTTCACATTGCAATTGAAAAGCACTCTCAGAACTGATTTGGCCTTGTCATGGGTAAGTTGATTTGCTAGCTACCAAAAGACAACTTTCTCACAATCATCTACCACAGATTGTTGAATAGGTAACACTCGCACATCATCTGGACTAAATAACCCAGGCACCTTCAAAGCAAGTCTTCTTGCAGCTTCTGAGATAGCAGGATGACAAACTGGGTTGCAGCGTTTCTTCACTAGATCCATTGTTTTGTAATCAGTCAAAGTTTACTCCCATTAACTGCTTTTTGAAAATATTTTACACTCTTGACAAGACAAGAGCCCTCAGTGAGATTCGATGGTTGAGCGGAACATATCAAGAGAAGACTTTCCTTTGCACCCTTTCTAATCAAAACACGTTGAACATCTGAAAAATAGTAATCTGCAATTGTTACATTCTAGGTAAGCAGACCATTTGCTTTGTTGGACTTCCTAATGAAGATGTGAAACATTGTATCCAGTTGTGGACAGCAAATCACATTGCTCAGATAATTCAATTCTTTTCACTGCCTCTATTTTATCTCAGTCCCTGTTAAGATGTTTTCTTCAACCAAGTCGACTTCCCACAGGCTTTGCTTCTAAGTTTGAGACCTCAATAATGGAAATTTGAGTTGCATCTATATTTGACTTGTTTGGTGAAAAAGAAACTGGGAACAAAGTTGGCCCACTCATAACATGCAGGGATCTGGTCTAACGTAACGAAATGTGCAGAGAACATTTCCAGCATCGATTGGCCTGACAAATGTTTGATCTACAATAATCCGTATAATGTCTGAAACAGGAGAAAGATCAACAGAGTTGCGGTTCATGGCATTACATTTTTTCAAAGGAAGTTGAGACAGTGATTATATATGAATAAGAACCATTCTGTTGAACTAATCGGATTAGCTCTACCCAGGGTTGTTCAAATTTCTCTGAATCTCCAATAAACACCTGAGAAATTGATGGATAACTCGAGGTTGCCTGAGTAGCTGCAGCATGGAGGGATGGTCCAGATCCAACCATTTAAAGTGAAATGGGATTCTCTTTGCCTAATGCGTATGCAGCTGCTATGCCATTCATTGATTATTAAGGTTTGACTCAACCTCGACATATGACACATGAATTATCAATTACAATCATGGCTCGATCCCTGCTTAGCTCATGACTTTGAAGTTGCATGCCCAGCTAGCACAATGTAAGTATAACATGTGGTTTCAGGCTTGACCTGTAGTTGCTCTGCTTATTCAAGAAAAATGAAAGTAATCTACCTACTCAAAGAAAAGAGCTTATTCTTCTATCAATCCCTACACTAACTAGTAGAGGTAGATTGATCAAGTAAAACTAAATTTCCAAAGAAGCCAAGAAAGTAATTAACTTGCTAATATCATGTTTGATATTTTCCCAAAAGATAAAGGAAACCATAGATTGTGGTAAATCAATTTGAAAAGATGACAAGACCGACCTTCATCTGACAGAAATATTTTTGGATTTATGTTGCTCATAGACTCCAAATAGTCAGCAAAAGGGTCATCGAATTCACAAAGAAATACCTCTTTGGACTGTTGATCCAATTGTAAATTGAAAAGATGTTGAAGGCTGATTTTACTAATCTCACTGTTGAATGCAAGCTGCTTGAGATCCGGACCCTTCTGCTTATCATCTTCCTCTTCATGTCTGCTACAATTTTCCTATGTTTGCAAATCTGAAAGCTGAGGGCTGCTCATAGTATTTGCCACAGATCTGAAATATGTTGATCTATTACTTTCTCATGCTGATATATGCATTGGTTCTTTGACATCAATACATCCAAAAGAAACATGTTGTTTTTTATCAATATTCAAAACAACAGACACATTTGATATGATGTCAGATATGTCACTATTATCCTTCAACACCTCTTGTCCTACATGGTAAATGTCTTCTTCAACAAATAAAGCTTTATGAAACGAAGAAAACTCTTCACAACATCCTTCAAAAAGATATTCAACTGGAAAATAATCTTTACAAAAGGAATTGAAGGCTGAATGGAAATCTGTCAAAGAACTAACACTTGCATTTGGAAGAGACCGGCACCATTCATGAGCAATTCCCTCTAATGAGAAAAAGAAGAGTCGGATCTTAACATCCTCATGCACAACTTGCAACCGATGAATGTAATCATGAAAGTCCAGCAAATGTTCAGCTGGTACTTCCCAATCTTCACCTCGAAATTTGGGAAGGCTATTTTCCCATTCATCTCTACTAGGCACTGGATTAGGGAAACCAACAATCTTTGAAAAATCGCAGAATGCATACCTCTTAGCAAAGATCTGGTTCATGTCATACCAGTGGAGTCACCAACAGATTTCTGAACAATGGAGTCGCCACTAAATCTGTCCTTCATGGAGTCGCCAGATAGATGATTACAACCAAATGATGTCCAGGCTTTGTCTATCGTCAAAGCTGGATTTTGTCGTTTCCCAAGGAAGTTGAGCTTCAATCTCCTCTCCTTGGCAATGGCGCCAATTTGTTATCACTCCAAGAAACTCCTTAGGGTTGTAGGCTAAGAATGCTTGGTAACTTAATAATATGGTAGATTTTGTATGCTTGGAACAATAGGATAACTTAATAGCTAATGAAAAGGACCACTTCATACATTCGAATAAGACAATGCTTTTAGAACTCAATGATCAGACAACAAAGTTTGAATAGGAGATGAAGAATACTAGTATAGATAACCAAATACAACAATGTGCAGGGTCATACAAGATAGCAAGAAAACATTTAGTTCAATTTCATGAGCTTAATAAGAAGATAACAGTTCTTAGAAGCTGAGCTAAACTGAAATAAAGTACAGAATGATGAAAATATGAGAAAATCTATCATTGAAAACAAAAGAGGACTGTGATTCTATTATCAATAAAAAGTCTAGTACAATAGCCAAAAAATGTCTCCTAGATTGCACCCCTCATCTATCTTAATTCTGTAGTTTTATAGCTATACATCACAGTTATGAGATCCTAAAACAATGGATCTGATTTTCTAAAAACAGAAAGCAAATTGTATTTACAAGAAACTAGGAGTAGATCCTCAAAATGTGGTTGAAAAGTTGATGATGTGTAGCCTAGCCTTCCAAGGCTCTTTGGTTTGATCTCCTGAAGATGAAATTTGAGTTGGATGATGTGTCTTCAAACCCCTGATATTCTGCTTTTGAAAAAGATGCCAAATGTAGTTGAAAACCCTCTTTTTGACCTTATCCCTCAAAACTAGCCTTTAGATTTGACTTTGATAATTCATTACCTGCTTATTCAAAGAGGTTTCATTCCATTCCAACTCAAAAATTTCCAATCTGAGCAAAATTTCGATGAATCTGGCTGTGACAGGCTTTCACCAGCTAATTTACCCAAAAATACGCTCCTTAGCTGGTGAAAAGCAGAGCTTTCACCAGCTAACTAGCAAAGTTCAAGACGAGTTAGCTGGTGAAAGCGCAGATTTTTTTTAAAATCAAATTTCTTAGTCATGGAGAGTCTGTTTTACATGCTTGAATAGTCGATCGACATCTAGAAATCCTAAGCTTTCCAATGGTGTTTTCAAATCTATATTTGGAGCTCGAGAAGCTAGTCAAATATTCCCTGCAAGATTAGGCATCATTCTTTAAAAAATGCCAGTGTGTTTTTTATCGCTAACAGATTTAATCCCTAATTGCAAGTATAATTCCCATCCTCAATCCTTATAACCACAATCACTCAACATTGTAAACTCTCACCCATATTATAACCCATTATATTATTTTAATTAACTAGTTTTCAATGTTGTTGCTAGATTGTATAAACAATGTTGGGTTCATCAATTTCTTCATCATTTGACCAGAGTATGGCTTAGTAACTCCATCTAGAAATAACCTAAATTTCATAAATGTCTTATTGTAAAAGATAATTACATAGTTTTATTAGAATACGTTTGATGTCCACTCATAAGTATTGGATTTCTAGTGTTTCTTGTTTGCAATACTTTTGATTGGACATCTACTAGTTCATCCTCCAATATAAGCTCAAAGTTGTCTACTAATTCATCATCTACTCAAGATGTAAGTTCATAATTTTATTACTTTAAAATATTTGGTTAAATATATGAGATGTGCATATTTAAACTCTCATGCTTATTATGCATATTATCTATAGATTTCAAATCCATGTCCAACAATCTCTGATGGTACTTCAACACATCATGTCAAAAGGAAAGTATGTAAATTATTAAATCAAGGATTTAGTATATGAATTTATGACGAGTTTTTCATGATGATCAATTATGTGATTAATATATGTGTGTATATGTATATGATTTGTAGGAAACTAATAGCATATCCCCATCTTATGTTTTGGATACAATATGTCCTCGAATTGGAAACAAACATTGAAGGGTTGTAATTGGAATATGTATGTGCAAGAGACCCAAATAAAGACCTAATGTGCCCCAAGATCAACCTTTTCTTGCAAACTATGATATGTCATTGTCTAGTAGCAATGGATTCAGAGCTAACTTGGAGGTGATCCTTCACAACTTTACTATGAAGAATTCATGGTGTTTGGTTGTTCCAAATACAATGGACCAAAGAATTGTAGATGGCATATTGTAATGGAACACTACCAATTTGATAGACTCCCTTAAATTGTTGGACTTTACCCCTATTATTGTTGCAAAACCCATAGGTCCTATACAGCGCATTGGGATTCACCCTTCCTCAAAGTCTCACCCAAGAAAAACAAGCATTGTAATTCAACCATCCAAACATTCTTCAAATGCAAAATATTCTTCATTTTCCATAGAGTCCTCAAATTCAAGAGTGCAAATAGTGGTCAGGTCACAGTGAGGGAAAAATATTGAAGAACACAAAAATTATCCAAGCCTCCTACCTATTTGAATGTTCAACTTATCCCTTTGGAAGGTGTTAGTGTCAATGTAAATCTCCCAAGCAACCCAGCGCCACTTATATATAAAGAGTCATACAATAGATTTAATATGGTGAATGGCCTGCATCTAGTGCATTTCCTACTATAGGAGAGGTTTCCTCATATTTCAATGACTACAATTTCATAATTTCCTTTCTAAAATCCAAGGACCAAACTTAGGCCTATATATCATGTCACATGCATGTATTCCTCACGAAGGAGAGGTTGCATTAATACAATTTTGTGGACCTCGTTATAGACAAAATGATTCTGGTAAATTGGCATCATATAAATATTCTATCTGATTATAGCATGTGCTTGAATTCATTGGGAAACTTAAAGGATTGTGCATACATTGATGGATATCCATGCATACATGGGAACATTTCAAGATTCATTGTCAACTCAAGGAATTCACACAAAAATGCAAATTGTGTACTTGTTGAGACAATTAATGACAAGGAAAGGTCCATGTCTAAGATTGTGAAATTATTTGTTTGTGTAGATGAAATTCAAAATTTGTTAGTTGGAGATAAGTTGTTAGTGGACTATAATTTTCATAAGCCTAAACCTACTCGAAAACAAAGAAAATCAATTGGTATTTCCTTAGAGGTCCCGATGGGACACGAAGAATGTAATAAAACGATGTTGTGTAACTTTTAAACTTTCAAAGTTTTTATTGAGTTTGTATTGATGGACTATTGAAAGATTCAGTTCGTTATAAAATGTTTGTTTATTTAAATTATTTTGTGCAACATTCTCATAGAGTTTTGTTCAAATTAGTTATTGCAAAACATTTATTTTTATCTTTTGATTTCCTCTTTATAAATACAATGTTTGTTTGTTCATATGGTATCCTTTTTAACAATAGTATCCTTAATGCATATTTTTAGGATGATAAATTGATGATGAATGTGTTATTGCACCTCTTCCATTCATTTCACTAATGCTTCTTGGAGAGGGAGAGAAAGGTATATAGTTAAATTGGTTCCCAAGAAGAGTATGATGAGTTTTTGAATGCACCTCCTTTACAACATCCAATTCCTAATTTAAATATGATTGTGTTTGATATTGATGAATCAAGTCGCAATGATAGAAATGAACAACATGGGGAAGACAATGTGAATAGGAATAGTGAAGATGAGATCGTACACCATATTACATATTGATTTTGAGAGGAAATACACTCATATAATTGATTTTCATAGCTAAGGTTAGAGGTTTGTCAATACTTTGCAAAGTCATGCCTATTAGCACCCATATTATTTTTATGTCTAGCATCATCTAACATCTCCAAGGGTCAGTTTCAAAAGGAATGTTTTCATTCATTATTTCCATTTCCATTTGCAACTGCGCACTGCAAAATTTGCTACGTGCTTCGAAGAGCGCTTCACCAAGCAAAGGATTATGTCGCGCAGTGGATTTTCGTCGCGCAGTGGATTTCGTCGCGTAGTGGATTTCATCACGCATTGGGATATCATGCATAGGATGCTATTGTGCATAGGATGTTGTCACGCAGAGGATGTCATCGCGCAGTGGATTTCATCGCACAGTGGATTTTCCTACGCACTGCGAAAATGATTGGTTTAGTGGTCAACTTCAAGATGAATTTTTGACCAACTAGATAGGGAATTTGAAAATTCCAGAGAGGTTTTTTTCGACGACAAAACAAATAATAAAAACCTCCCTCAGATTTTCAAAATCTGTCATGTATTGGGAGATTCGAAGGAATATTTGAGCCCTATTTTCAGCTTTCATGATTTCCTGTCCGAGACATGTTTTTTCGACACGTATTTTGTCCAGATGGATATCAATTTAAAGAAACCGAGAGAGGTTTTTCTTTATAGCAAGCTTAAATACAAGACCCTCTCTCAGTTTTTAAACATAGTTTTTAATCAGTGAGACACGATGTCATATTTAACGCTTATTTTCCCAGTTTGTTGCGAATTCCGTTGTGATTTTGTTGTAGGTCACTATTGCGTAGCAAACTTGTTGTGCAGGGATGATAGTGTGTCCAAAAATGCACATGATGACTCATCACAACCATATGGTCGAATTTTGATCATGTTCAATGACTGTAAAGAATATTTCGGTTACGATTATGATTTGGCAAAGTCAGGTTTTCTATTTTTAGTGAATCTGTTGAAGTTATTGTTCTCTTTCAAAGAAAACGGATCCATGATTCTAGGAGGGAGTAGTTCGATCCTAGCAGCCAAGGGTGACATTAGATTTCTATATATGGGGATCATTTTCATGTAAATAGGGTTGGTTGGAAAAATTGGTAGACGCAACTATTGTATGTAAATTTGATTTTTTTGACCGAAACTTAATGCAAAGGTATTGTAACTTGATGAAAAGATTCTAGTTGTAGAAGTCGGATGTATTTTGCCTCCTTATTTGCATATGTGCTTCATGTTATATTTATTCATATATTTTTCTGTCTATTTCAGAACGAATTTTTGAACTTGTGGATTCGCTGCACAACACCCCTTGTTCGCGCCACTTAGACAAAATGTTTTCTTCTAAAAGCTAACTTTGAATTCCCCCTCAGCGGTGCTCTGAGTTACTTCCTATGTTTTTCTCCCACTGCACATTATGGTTTTACACTGAATATTGTTGCTTGCCTAGCCTTATCCTCTCAAGTTCAATCACTGATTCATTTGTCTCTGTCATTTCCTCAAATCGACTCCATGGCCCAAGTCTTACTTTCTTGCCACCAGAACCCATTATATCAAAGGTGTTGAATCTAGCCATTGTTTTCATAACCATATACCGCGTGGATATCGTACCTCCTGAGAGAGCCTTATCCATATCTGAAAGGCTAGTTTTGGGTCTCAAATTTGGTTGAAAAAGTTACCTTTGTCGTTTGTTTATCAGGCGAACAGATTTACGGAGTGCTAACATTATGGTGTTGTTATTGGGGACGAAATTGAATGAAACTTTCCCTGGGAAGAACGACATTGTTTCAATTCTAAGGTCTAAGACCAACAGACACTTAGGCACATATTGGTTTTATTTCTGCTATGGTGACTCCACACATCAGAAAATTAGTTGAAGGTGATTCCACTGGCAGAAGAATCTAGAGATAAAGTTTTCATGGCGACTCTAATCAAGCTTCAAATGTGATTCAAAGACTCCACTGGAGAATGAGACCTATTGACAGATATATGGAAGAGCAGTATGGAAAAATAAGGTACTCGAGCTTAAGTTTAGTTCAAGAAGTACTTTTATGTTTGATCAATATCTTCTTGTCCTTTCCTGAGTTTTTCAAAAGAATATTTCTTCACTTAAATGAAGCCCAGAGATCTACCCTTGTATATCCTTCATTGCAAACTGTAGGTATACCTCCTTCTTCTTGTATAACCGATATTCACCAAGCTCCTTCCTCTGATCCATATGATGTTCATGATCATTCTTGTGAGCTTAATGAAACCAAAGATGATCTAGTACCTTATGTTCTTAATGCTACACCCTCAAGGATTCAAGAAAGATACAATCCTCTTAAATTTCCTTCCATCCTTCATGACTTTCCTCTGAAACATTATAAGTATCTTCCTAGGTTCAATGGAGAGCTTGAGGGACAATCAATTGAAAAACATATTCAGGTCTTTGAGCATTTAATAGACCTTTTTGAGACAAACATGATGATGTGTCTATGAGGGCCTTTTCTCAGTCCTTACAAGAAGATGCCAAAGCAAGGTTCATACAGTTGTAACCTCAGTCGATTAGCTTGTGGGATGAACTAAAGGAAGATTTCCATAGGTTTTGGGGTGAGAAAAAGTCATGGGATCTACTCCTTTTAGAGTTTTATGCCATGAGAAGAATGAAAGATGAAACCATCTCAAATTTTAGCAGGAGGTTTTCTAGTCTTTATTATAAACTGCCTAAAGAAGTCCAACCTTCTGAAGTTTCTACCATGCTCCATTATGTAACAACCTTTCAATCAGACTTATATTTTCTTTTGATGGAGAGGAATTCTATGTATTTGCAGTAGATGTTCAACAATGCTCAGGAATTTGAAGAAAATATTCAAGCATGTAAACAGATCATAAATGAGGAGTTGGATGCTAAAGAACATGACAATGAATATGAACAAAGAACAGTTGATTTGAATCTTGAGAAAAGGATTAATAATTTCATATGTCCTCTTGAAGATTTAAATGTTGATGATTTTGCAAAGGATTATATTCCACTTATTAAAAAAGAATGTGCTAATTTAGCTTCTGATCCATCCCATGATAAGCACGGGGCCGATTGTTTTATGTATTCATTTGTAGACAGTCAAGAAAATGAATTTGCAAATCAGCTTGTTGAAGAGTAGGTTGATGTACCAAACTTTTTCTTGTTAGATGACATTGGAGATGTTGTTGATTTGTCTTTATATGATGAATATGATGATGATTATGATGTTGACTTCCTAGAACAACTAGCTGCATGTTCTCTATCAGAAAATGTTCATTTTCAGTAGTGTAATGAGATAAATCAGCCTACATATCATAGTTACAAAGAAGAATATGAAGAAAGTATTGAATCAGCTGAAGAAAAATATTTACTTTTATGCTTTGCTTCATTTAAATTGTTGAAAGAAAATTTAAATATCATCACTGAGGCAAAGGAATGTGCGCTGATGCAAAATCACACTGATTCATGGGAAACAATTGACAAGAAATTGTAGCAATCTTCTCATGTGTTTAATGACCCTATTTATTTTTATATGGAAGGTTTTATCAATTCAAAATTACAACCATTGGTCGAAGATGAATCTGAAAACGAGTGTGTTCAGAAATCCAAAGAAATTGAAAAATGTGCATATGACAGCAGTGAAGAAAATGAAGAAGGTTTTGAATCAAGTGAAAGAACCTTGCCATTGTGTTTTTCTTCTTTCGAATTGCTGAAGCAAAATGTTTATAATGTTTCAAATCAAAAATCCTCCAAGCATGATGTTGAATATGAAGAAATCAGTGGACTTGCAAATGAAAATTGTCTTCCATTATTTTTTTCTTCCTTTGAATTGTTGAAAGTAAATCAAGAGATAACAGAGGAAGCAGTGAAGTCTGATTGCATTCACAGTGACATTGTTTTACATGAGAAAATTGTTATCAGTGAAGAGGATCGACAACCTTATCATATTTTTAATGACCCTGTTGTTGATTACATGGAAGGTGATTTTAGTTCAGATTTGTAGCCTGTGATCAACTACCATCTTGAAAATAAATATGATGGTCAATCAACATCAGTGATAGATATGGATTGCTTGCCACTAGGGGTTTCATTTCAGCCAACATTGTCTTATGATTCAGAAGATTGTTATTTCTAGCAATCTCAACATATTTTTCAGCCTTTTGTGGTAATCAACGGGTTGAATTAAATGAAATCAAGGATGCAGTGGAAGGGTTGAAACATGATTGTTGTTTTATGTATGTTCTGGAGGATCCATTTGCAGTTTTCTTGGAGGTGGAAAATAGTCCCAATGTTTTTAATTTTTTGAGAATTGAATTTATAGATAAATTTTTGAATGGTTTATCAGTAAACAGGCTTTGGAGCAAGCATGTGCACAGAAAGCAAAAATTGGATAAAGTTCTTGCATGGTTGCATTGGCATTTTGATTTCACTTGATTGGCATCCTTTTCAGCAGTTAGGGTAGGTAGGAGTGTGAATAAGATCGGTACTACGAGCATTTCTTTTACAATCTATAGTTTTCATTTTCAGCTTAGTTCAGATTTAAGTTTGGAGCATATACAGTTTTGAGTTTTCAGCGGATACATGCGACAGGTCAGAGCAGAGTTTTCAATGGTTCAGGAACATCCCAATGGATAGGCACAAGGTACATGAGTTCTTTGCTACCTCACTGGGAGGATAGCATCCCCGTTGGAGCCATATATTAGCACCATGATTTCCATAGCTAAGCTTAGAGGTTTGTCAATAATTTGCAAAGCCATGCCTATTACCACCCATATTTTTTTTATGCCTAGCATCATCTAACATCTCCAAGGGTCAGTTTCAAAAGGAATGTTTTCATTTATTATTTCCATTTCCATTTGAAACTGTGTGCTACAAAATTTGCTATGCGCTACACAGAGGATGTTGTCGTGCAGAGGATGTCATCGCGCAGTGGATTTCATCGTGCATTGGATTTTCCTGCACACATGCTACAGGTTGCATTACGAAAATGATTGGTTTAGTGGTCAACTTCAAGATCAATTTCTGACCAACTGGAGAGGAATTTTGAAAATCCTTAAGACGTTTTTGTCGAGGACAAACCAAATAATAAAAACCTCTCTAATATTTTCAAAATGTGTCATAGATTGGGATATTCAAAGGAATATTCGAGTCCTATTTTTCATCTTTCATGATTTCTTGTCCGAGACATGTTTTTACGACACGTATTCCAGCCAGCTGGAAATGAATTTAAAGAAACTGAGAGAGGTTTTTCTTTATAACAAGCTTAAATAATAAAAAATCTCTTAGTTTCTAAACATAGTTTTTTATCAGTGAGATATGATGTCATATTTAACGCCTATTTTCCCAGTTTGTTGCACATTCTGTTGCGTTTTTGTTGTAGGTTACTGTTGCGTAGCAGACTTGTTGTGCAGGGATGACAGTGTGTCAAAAAATGCACATGATGACTCATCACAACCATATGGTCAAATTTTTATCATGATCAATGATTGTAAAGAATATTTCGGTTACAATTGTTATTTGGCAAAGTCGGGTTTTCTATTTTTAGTGAATCCATTGAAGTTATTGTTCTCTTTCAAAGAAAACAGATCCATGATTCTAGGAGGGAGTAGTTCGACCCTAGCAACCAAGGGTGACATTAGCTTTCTATATATGGGGATCATTTTCATGTAAACAGGGTTGGTTGGCAAAATTGGTAGACGGAAACTATTGTATGTAAATTTGAGTTTTTTGACTGAAACTTAATGCAAAGGTCTTGTAACTTGATGAAAAGATTCTAGTTGTAGCAGTCGGATGTATTGTGCCTCTTTATTTGCGTATGTGCTTCCTATCATCTTTATTCATATCTTTTTCTGTCTATTTTGGAACGAATTTTTGAACCTGTGGATTCGCTTCACAATGCCCCTTGTTCGCGCCACTTAGACAAAATGTTTTCTTCTAAAAGCTAACTCTGAATTTGCCCGCAGCAGTGCTCTCAGTTACTTCTTGTGTTTTTCTCCCGCCACACATTACGGTTTTACACTGAATATTGTTACGGTTTTACACTAAAGATTGTTGCTTGCCTAGACTTATCCTCTCAATTTCAGTCACTAAGTCATTTGTCTCTATCATTTCCTCAAATCAACTCCATAGCCCAAGTCTTACTTTCTTGCACCAATATAACCAAAACCCATTATATAAAAGGTGTTGAATCTAGACATTGTTTTCATAACCATATCCCATGCAGATATCGCACCTCCCGAGAGAGCCCTCTCTAGATCCGAAAGGCTAGTTTTGGGTCTCAAAGTTGGTTGAAAATTTTACCTTCATCGTCTGTTTATCAACCGAACAAATTTACGAAGTGCTAACACACTGGAAAGTAGTTATTTTATCATTTCTTGTAATTGGGAATGGATCACTTGTATGGAAGTTGGGGAAGGGAAGTAAGATTAGATCAGGGGAGGACCCATGGGTTGGATGAAGTGTTGTTTGTAGGTTACCTTTTCATATGATCAATTATTGAAGGTAAAGAGGGATGTTTAAGCTTAGTTAGGTAGCATATTTAGAGCTTATGGAGACATAAGTGGAAGTTAGAAGATTGGGTTTCATGGGTGAAGATGATGATGTATGGGATTGTTTTAATGCAATCCTTGAACTTAGTCGTGTCAAAGAGGAAGATAGTCTCATTTTGGGAAAGAATCCTATTTGTGTGTATACTCCTAAAACTGGCTACAAAGTTATATGTTCTAGGGAGGATATGGAGGACCCATTGTGGTGGTGGAAAAAAGTGTGGAAGTAAAAATGTCCTTAAAAATATTAGGTCTTCATGTGGTTGGTGCTCAATAATAAAATTATTAGTTGGGACAAAATGTAGAAAAGGAACAAACATTGCCATAGCAGGTGTCCTTTGTGTGAGGTGAACAAGGAGACAAACTCTCACTTTTTATTTTCTTGTGGCTACTCTATCTAGGTTTGGAGGGAAGTGGTGGGATTGATTGGGTTAAGGAACATTTGGAGGGGCAATAATATAAAATAAGGTTCAAAATATTGGACTGGAAATTAAATAGTGAAGAGATTTAAATCCATGCCACTAATACTAGCATGGGGTATCTAGATAGAATGGAATGAAAGCCTCTTTGAAGACATTTTCATTCCTCTAATTTAGTGTGCATCCTAAGGTTTGAGTATTCTAAATAGTTTTAGCTAGATGAAGGTGAAAAAACAAGCTAGACAAATTGTTATGGAGTTTTTAGCATGTAGCTTTTGAACTGTTTCCATGAATATTCTGGATATTGTACTTGCTTTAAAAGGATGAGAGAGAGTGTGTGAAAATGGGCATACTTAGTCAATCGATCCACTACTACCACGATGAAAGTCTTTCCTTCAAATTTGGGTAAACCTGTAATAAAATCCATTGAAGCTTCTTCCTGGCATTAACTTGGTATAGCTAATGGTTGTAGGATACTAGGAGTCTTGATTGTATCTCCCTTTTTCTGTTAGTAGACCACACAAACTTTTGAACATCAGTTTTAAGACTTTCCTAGAAAAAATCCTTCTTGATCTTGTGGTAAGTTTTCAAGAACCCTGAATGTCCTACTGTAGGAGAAGTGTGCAATTTCAGAAGGACCTTTTGTTTGAGTTGGGAATTCTTACATAAATGTACGCAATCATGATATTGTTGGTTGTGGAGCTTGATTATCTTCCTGATTCATAGGTATTTTTTTTTAGTTGTATTTATACCCCATGAAGATTATACACCCTGAAATAGTGTACACCCATCCACATGGGGGGCTTGTTGGGGGGGCTTGCCTTGTAAGTGTATATTGTAATTTCATAGTAAATATGGACCATTCATTATAAGGTCGTAAATCTGACGGTAGAAGTTATGTTAGGGTTTTTCTCCCTAGAAGGAAACCATATTTCATGAGGGAATTGTATTGTGGCTATGTCTCTGATCCAAATGCATGTTGGTGGCCTCCCAACTATTCCAACTGGATCATTTTGGCAATTTTCCAGTTTGGTAGTTTTTTCCCTAGTTTTTGGGTCCCTGACTTACGAGGCCGTTTTGAGGCCCTAAACAGCATTTTTTAGGGCTCGCCACAATCAAAATGACCTTTGATAGATAGCATCATAATGTGTATTCATCTAATAGACCTTTCCAACGGGCTATCGTGCACCTAAAACGGAGATCGTATGCAAAAGTTACGACCCCGGGAAGTTGATGTACTAACTTACCCAAACGGGGCCTACATGACTTTTGGCACTTCATCTCCTAGGGTTAGGTTTTTTGGATGTCTAGGGTTTTTGACATTCATGTTTATGGTAAAAGGGCCTGTAGAGCCTCAATGTAATCATATTCTTGTGAATGAGCACAGTCGTCACATCTCTTCTTAGAGATAAGTCACCAGCTTTCTAGCAAGCTTGTTTCCACTGCATTTTACAGTTTCAGCTTATTTCCTTATTGAATAGAAACCAATTTTACTGTATATCTGTTATTTTTTGTTAAGAATATTTTGATAATAATTCGTATTCATTTTGGTCTGCAAATATATTATAGATCAATGGTATCAGAGTGGTATGCTCCTTGTCGTTCTTAATGCATGTCCCCAACGAGGTCATGGTACAAAGAATTGGGTCTCGAGCTTGTTTCTCTTGAGGAAAAAATCTATCACACACCCAAATGACCTCTCATGGCAGAAGAAACGAAAGATGATGGGACAGAAGATCCCTTCAAAATGTTACTTGAGGAAGCCCTCATGCAATAGAGAATGTGATGATGGATAGTTTTGCGCAAATCCTTAGGCGGCTACCAACAGGCGATGCATCTTCCTGAAATGGAGGCATCGCCCCCTTCAAGGTATAAATTAACTTCAATATTTCTATACTTGAAGGTCAGATAGACGCAGATGCAGTAGAAAAATGGTTGAATCTGCTAGAAGGGTGTTTCTCTATCCATAACTTCTCGAATAGAGAAAAGATTATTTTTGCACGCCTCAAAGTCATCCCCCATGTCACAGTCACCTGGGAGTCCTTCGGGGATGCTATTAAGGAACAATACTACCCTGTTGGAAGTTATGATGATATGTACACAAAATGGACCACGCTGCAGCAGGAAAGAGACCAAGCGGTGCCCAATTTCATAAATATCTTCCATACCTTGTGCACCAAGCTGGGTATTAAAGATTCTAAATGACATGTGGTGATCAAGTATCACGGCAATCTGCATAGATACATCCAGGATGAAATGTATTTTTTGTACATCTCATCCTTGGGCGTGGCCTACCGATATGTTGTCAAAATTGAGCACAAGCTCAAACAAAAGATGCGACAATTTGGGCTTGGGAACCTCTCACAGCAAAATCCATGAAAGGGAGGCCCCAACCCATAGAAAAAAGGACAGATCAAAGACAAACAACCTCAGGACAACTAGTCCAGGCCCCAAGAAAAGAAGGGCACTGAAAAGACAAATAAAGATATCAGGAAGTGGTGCAACTTCCATAAGATCCCTTGGCATAACATTGTTGATTGTTGCTCGAAGGAGTAGTTGGTTGTTGAGGTGAAAGCCTCTGAATCAGATGCAAGTTTCAACCCTGACTCAGAACCAGAAAGGGGGAGACGGATCATAGACACAAAACCCAATGCTACCATTGCTACCACCAAGCTCCAGCCTAGTGAACCAAATGATCCATAGGAAGGCGGGCGCCTTTTTCATTCACGGATGTGGGTGAAGGGTACCCCACTGCACTTCATCACTGATAGTTGTATCCAGAAGAACCTCATCTTAACAGAGGTTGTCAAGCAACTTGACCTACCGACAACACCTCACCCACAACCCTATAGCATCGGATGGCTCCACCAACGAAGCGACATCTGCATCAGCCAACAATGTCGCCTGTCATACGGCATCAAGCCCTTCAAAGATGAGGTATTGTGTGATGTTTCCCCTCTCAAAGTTTGTAATGTTTTTTTGGGCCAACCATATTTATGGAAACGTCATGTTGTATATGATTCCAAGCCTCGCATTGTTATTATTACTTTGAACAAGAAATTGTACAGGATACCCAAGGCAGTCCCAACCACTGTTATTTTCTTGATCTCTGCCAAGAAATGCAGAAAGGTCATCTCTCAGATAGGGAAGTCTGTATTCTTCGTGATTCACTCTCAGAATGAGCGAAATATCGTAGCCACATCCAGGGTCTTCATGACCAACCTCTCCACATAGCACAAGAAAGTGAATAAGGTCATGGAAGAATACTCAGATGTCTTCTCCTCACCTACCAGGGTACCTTTGCACTGTTAGGTCAAGCACCCCATCAATCTGACCCCTAGTACACTGCTACCCAATGGGTTGATCTATCATCACTCTCTATTAGAGAATGAGAAGATCAAGCTGAAGATCCAAGAACTTCTCCATAAGGGGCACATCTATCCCATATGCGGGAGGCCAATCGTGCTGGTACAGAAGAAAGATGGAGCTTGGTAACTTTGCATTGATTACCATGCTCTGAATAAAATCACAATCAGAAACCAGTACCCAATTCCCCGAATTGACAACCTCCTTGATCAACTCACGGGGGCCAAATACTTCAGTAAGATTGATCTGAAGTCTGGCTACCACCAGGTCCCAATAGAACAAACAGATGTATGGAAGACCACCTTCAAGTCAAAGGAAGGTCTTTTTGAATGGTTGGTTATGCCCTTTGTTTTGACAAATGCTTCATCAACTTTCATGAGGATGATGGATGATATCATGTGACCATTCACCAATAATTTTGTAGTGGTGTATCTGGATGAAATCCTCATTTACAAAAATACGTGGGAAGAACACTTGCAGCATGTTCAGCAGGTTCTCCACACCCTACAGTAGCACTAGCTCTATGAAAACTTCGAAAAATGCTCCTTCGGCATGGACAAGGTTCATTACCTAGGCTACATCCTTGATAATCATAGCATACATGTGGATCCAACCAAAATCCAAGTCATTTGTGACTAGCCATCCCCAACCACACTCACTAAGCTTCAAAGTTTCTTGGGCCTTGCCAATTTGTATTGCGGGTTCGTGTTGGGATTCTCCCATATTGCATGGGCTCTCATCCAAGTAACCAGGGGTGGTGGTAAAGAGAAATTTGTGTTGGGTCGGTCCTAACAACAATCGTTCGATGATTTGAAGCAGTGCATGTGCTCGGCCCCAGTACTTTCACTACCGAACTTGTAGCATCCCTTTGAGATCGAGACTGATGCTTCATACTATGCTCTGGGCGACGTTCTCACTCAACACGAACACCCTGTGGCTTATCATAGTGAGACACTATCAGATGTTGTCCATAAGTACCCTACTTACGACAAATAAATGTACTCCATTGTGCAAGCCTACCACTAGTGGAGACATTACATTCTTGGGAAGGAAACAATCATCCACATTGATCATAAGCCATTGCATTTCATGTACTAGACACAAGGAAAATTGTAGAATGACTGCCATCAGAAGTGGTCCACATACTTGTAGTAATTCCACCTCAACATCAAGTATAAAACAAGAAGCATCAACCGTGTCGTTGATTTCCTCAGCGGATTTCCAGTCGCGGCACTCACCACGGTGTTAGACTCTTGTGGCCATGAGACCTCTGGATGGCCCCAACTCTATGAGACAGACCCATACTTCGCCACCACCTACTAAATGTTGGGCACAAACGCAGTTGTCACTAATTTTCATCTTCAGGACGAGTTGTTGTGTCGTTTGGGCCATATTTTTGTTCCATCAAGTGAGCGAGCGAAGATGATCTGGGAAACCCACTATAGTTGGGTGGCAGGACACTTTGGAGTCGAAAAGATAGTGGCAATGCTACATAAACATTTCTATTGGTCGAAACTTCAACAAGAGATCAACAAGTATATCAGGTCCTACACTGCCTATGTGATTGCCAAACCGGCCACTAAAAAACATGGCATGTACACCCCTCTGCCTACTCCTGAGAGGCCCTGGGAATCCATCTCAATGGACTACATGTCAGGCCTCCCATCCACCAAGCGGGGCAATGACTGTGTTTTTGTGGTTGTGGATCGCTTTTCTAAGATGACGATTCTGGTCGCCTGTAAGAAGAGCATCACAGCAAAGGCCACTGCCAAGCTCTTCTTTGAACAAGTCTAGGTACATTTTGGAATACCACAAACCATTGTCTCAGATCGGGACAGTCAATTTCTCAGCACATTCTGGTCAGGCCTCTGGTCATTGTTGGACATCAAGCTCACCAAATCCATGACCTTCTACCCCCAAACAGATGGCCAAAAGGTTGTAAATCAAATGATTGTGCATATTTTGCGCATGTATAATTCCAATAACCCTCACACATGGGATGAGAGTCTCCCCTATGTCCAGCATAGCTACAACTGAGCCCTGCATATCTCAATCGGCCATAGCCCCTTTCAGGTGGGGTTGGGATTCCAACCATTGGGTCCCATAGATGTTGCACTACCCCTTGCGGTCACCTCGACTGAATCATCTCCTACTCCAACTGAAGTTGAAAAAACCACCTGTTTCATTGAGCGGATCCAACACATCTGCCAACAGGTTCAGGATATCATACAGAAGTCCAATGACAAGTACAAGCAGTGCCATGATCAACACCGGGTACCACATAAGTTTCAAGTGGGCAACAAAGTTTGGTTGCACTTGCAAAAAGAACACCTTACAGGACCCCATCGGAAGCTTCACAGACTTCATTATGGTTTGTACACCATCACCAAGGTTGTGGTTGATAATGCTTTCGAGCTCAACATTCCTCCTTTCCTTGGATTGCACCCAGTGTTCAACGCGGATATCCTTCGACCGTATTGCCCACCATTATTGGACACCTCTGAGATAGCAGAACAATTGACACCAACAAAGCTCAACCTTGACTACATACAACAGGAATTCATTGATTAGATTGTGGACAAACAGATCAAGGGCACTCGCCAGCAAAGGATCCAGCTTTATCAAGTTGTCAAAGCAGGGAAGCTCCTGCACCAAGGCAAGTGGCTCACACGAGGCCAAATTCAACAGAAATTTCCTCATCTGATGGGGGAACTCAGCACAATGGATACCATTGCTTCCTAAGGGGGGAGGATTGATCCAGATGGATTTCGATGGCCTCCCACCTATTCCAACTGGCTCATTTTGGCAGTTTTTTCCCTAGTTTTTGGGTCCCTGACTTGCGGGGTCATTTTTAGGCCCTAAACAATGTTTTTTAGGGCTCGACATGTTCAAACTAACCTTTGAGACATAGCAGCAAAATGTGTAGTCCTCGAATAGACCTTTCCAACCAGATATTGTACGCTTAAAACGGAGATCGTATGCAAAAGTTACGAACCTGGGAAATTGATATACTAACTTACCTAAACGGGGCCCACATGACTTTTGGTGCTTCATCTCCTAGGGTTAGGTTTTTTGGATGTCTAGGGTTTTTGACATTCTTGTTTATGGTAAAAAGGCCTTCAGAGCCTCATTGTAATAATATTCTTGTGAATGAGCACAGCCATCACATCTCTTCTTAGAGATAAGCTGCCCCCATTCTAGCAAGCTTGTTTTCGCTGCATTTTACAGTTTCAGCTTATTTCCTTATTGAATAGAAACCAGTTTTATTCTATATCTTTTATTTTGTGTTAAGAATATTTTGATAATAATATGTATTCCATTGTATTCTGGGAGAGGAAACTGTGAGAGAAAGAAGAGGAAGTTACACCAACTATTTTGTAGGTTGTATCCCTTCATTTTGTTGGATAATAAAAAGGAAGGACCTGGAAATTTCTCTGTTGGGAGTAGCCCACACTGGGTGAAACACGTATATATGTGTCTCTATTGTATTGTGTATCTTTTGTGTTTTATTTCCACATTTGTTTTATTTTATTGCTCTGCGATCTTGCTTTTCTAACAACTGGTATCAGATCGAAAGGTAACTCGTAGGAAAAGAGGGTTCCTAGTTTGAGTGGGAGCAATGGCGGAAGATGGAAAGTTTAGGGTTGAGAAATTTAATGGCCAAAACTACCAGTTATGGAAGATGCATATGGAAGATTAATTATATCAGAAGGATCTATTCCTACCATTGGGTGGAATAGCAAAGAAGTCGACGACCATGAAGGATGAAGAATGGGAGGTTCTTGACATAAAGGCACTAGGAACGATACAGTTGAGCATGGAAGCGTCGGTGGCTTTCAATATTTTGAAAGAAAAGGCAATGAAGGAGTTGATGGACGCATTGGATAAACTGTATGAAAAACCATCGGTTTCCAATAACGTATTTCTAATGAAGAGATTATTTAATATGAAGATGTCAGAAGGTGGGTCTATTGCAGATCATTTAAATGAATTTAATATGGTTATTAATCAGTTAAGTTATGTAAAAGTGGGCTTTGATGATGAGGTTAGGGCTCTTCTAATCTTGTGCTCATTTCCAGAAAGATGGAACGCCTTGGCCATCACTGTAAATAACTTTGTCTCTGGTTCAAACACTTTAAATTTGATGATGTTGCTGGTGTTATCCTTAGCAAGGAAATGCGACGGAAAAGCACAGGTGAGACATCAGATAATGCGTTAAACATGGAGAACAGGGGAAGACAAAAGGATAGAGGAAAGGGCTCAGGGAACCATGGGAATTATAGGAAGGGCATATCCAAATCCAGATTGGGAACGATAAAGTATTGGAATTGTGGGAAGAAATGACATCTAAAGAAATACTGCAGAGCCCCAAAGAAACAAAGAGATGGACAACAGGAGAAAAATCAGGAAGCAAATTTAACAGGTCATGTGTTACAAGATGCTTTGATTCTTTCTGTAGATAATATTTTTTATTCTTGGGTAGTATATTCAGGGGCTTCATTTCATGCCACGCCCCATAGGAAACATTTTCTAGATTATGCCCAAGGTGATTTTGGACAGGTTCATTTTGGTGATGATGCACCATGCAAAATTGTTGAAATGGGAAAGGTAAAAATAAATCAAAGGAATGGAAACCAATGGTTGTTGAAAGAGGTAAGACATGTTCCAGATCTAAGGAAAAATCTAATTTCAACAGGGAAGTTGGAAAGTGAAGGTTGTATATCTATATTTACAGATAAGGCATGGAAGGTCACCAAAGGATCACTGGTGATAGAAAAAGGAGAAAAGGTAGGTACATTGTATTTATGTACTGGTAATATTGATTCTTCTATATCTTTGTGGATACATCCTTATGGAATCATAGGCTTGGACACATGAGTGAGAAGGGGATGAAGATACTTCACAAAATAAATTTGTTTCCATATCTTAAAGAAATTGATTTGGATTTTTGTGATCATTGTTTATGGAAAATCGAAGAGAGTCAGATTTCTCAGAGTCGGAAAAGAAAAGAAGAGTGAAAGGTTAGAGCTTGTGCATACATATGTATGGGGACCATCTTGGGTATCATCTCTTGGTGTCTCTCGTTATTATGTTACTTTTATTGATGATGCAACTAGAAAAACTTGGGTTTATTGCATTCGACAAAAATCTGATGTTTTTTATATTTTTAAGAAAGGAAAACTTTGGTTGAGAATGAAACAAGAAAAAGGTTGAAGTGTCTCATAGCAGACAATGGAGGTGAATATTGTAGCAAGGAGTTTGATGATTACTGTTCATAGCATGGAATTTGTAGAGAGAAGACAATTCCAAGAACATCATAAGAAAATGGTCTGTCATAAAGGATGAACATGACAATCATGGAGCGTGCAAGGAGTATGAGATTGCATGCAGGGTTTCCCTTACATTTTTGGGTAGATGTTCTAGATATTGGTGTTTACTTGATAAACAAAGGACCTTCAAGTTCTTTGGATGGTGGCATTTCAGAGGAGGCATGGACAGGTAAAAAGGTAAACTATTAATTTTTAAAGACTTTCAGTTGTGAAGCATTTGTCCATATTGATAAAGAAAATAGAACAAAGCTTGAGGAAAAATCCAAGCAGTGTACCTTTATTGGATACAGTGTTAATGATTTTGGTTATAGCTTATGGGATTATGAAAATCAAAAAAATCATTAGGAGTAGATATGTCATATTCAATGAGAATTTCATGTACAAATATCAGTTGCAAGGAAAGAAACAGGAAAAAGAAAAACCAGAATACACAGTGCTTAATGAGATCACTAAAAAATAAATTCCAAAGGTACCAGAAAATAAAAATGTACAAAAATAGGATCAATATGTACCTCAAACTCCTGCAAGTGTTGCTATAAGATCTACCAGGTTAAGTAGACCCATGAACGATACTCTCCTTCATTGTATTATTTATTGTTAATGGATTATGGTGAACCACAATGTTATGAAGAGGCAATGTAGGTAGACACTAAAAAGAAGTGGGAGCAAGGAATGAAAGAGGAAATGGATTCCCTAGTAAATAACCAAACTTGGGACTTGGTTCAGTTGCCTGCAGGAAAAAGAGCATTGCAGAATAAATGGTTTTACAAGTTGAAGGAAAAATATGGAGGCAAAAAGCAGTACAAGGCTAGACTTGTTGTAAAGGGGTTTGCACAAAAGAAAGGTATACATTTTGATGAACTATTTTCTCTTGTTGTTAAGATGACTTCAATTAGGACTATTTTGAGTCTTGTGGTAGTAGAAGATTTACATCTTGAACAGTTAGATGAAAAAAGAGATTTTCTCCATGGGGATTTGGAGGAAGAGATTTATATGCAGTAGCCACAGGGGTATGAGTTCAAAGGGAAGGAAAATTTGGTCTGAAGGTTGAAGAAGAGCTTGTATGGCATAAAGAAAGCTCCAAGGCAATGGTATTTGAAGTTTGACAGGTTTATGTCAGAACAAGGTTATAGTAGATGTCATTCTAATCACTGTGTTTATTTTAGAAGGATAGAAAATGAAAGTTATATTATCTTGCTATTGTATGTAGATGACATGCTTGTTGCAGGTTCTAATATGCAGGATATAAATGTGCTCAAGAAGAAATTGGCTAATTCATTTGCGATGAAGGATTTGGGTGCTGCAAAGAAAATACTTGGTATGAGAATAACAAGAGACAAGAAAAATCGCAAATTGGCATTGTCTTAGGGTGAGTACATAGAGAAGGTGTTGGAGAGGTTTAGAATGCAAAATGAAAAACCAGTTAGTACACCTTTGGCCATCCATTTCAAATTAACCAAGGAAATGTGTCCCAAGACACAAGAGGAGATAGAATACATGTTCAGGGTCCCTTATTCATCAGCAGTTGGCATCTTGATGTATGTGATGGTTTTCACAAGACCAGATATTGCACATGCAGTGGGAGTTGTGAGCAGGTATATGAACAATCCAATTAAAGAACATTGGGAGGTAGTAAAGTGGATTCTTAGGTATTTGAGAGGTATTGCTACTCATGCATTATGTTTTGGAGGTTCATACATTGTTCTACAGGGATATGTTGATTTAGATAAGGGAGGTGATAAAGATAGTAGGAGGAGCACCACAGGGTATGTTTTTACTATAGATGGAACATCAATAAGTTGGATTTCAAAATTGCAAAAGGTTGTTGCACTTTCAACAACAGAAGCAGAGTATGTTGCTGCCACAGAGGCTAGTAAAGAAATAATTTGGTTACAGAGGTTTATGGAGGAATTGGGAAAGAAGCAGGAGAATAGGAGGTTGTACTGTGATAATGAGAGTTCCATTCATCTTCCAAAGAACTCAGCCTTCCATTCAAAGACTAAGCATATACATATCAAGTATCATTTCATACGATCCATCTTGGATGATGGACATTTGAAGTTGGAAAAGATACATACTAGCCAGAATCTTGGAGGCATGTTAACAAAGGGAGTAACCAGGGAGAAATTGAGTTCCTACTCAATTTCAGTTGATCTTCAAGCATGAAGGTGAAGATGAGAAATTTTCCAGGTCCAATAAGGATTATAGTCCAATAGATACAGCAGCGTTGGAGTTGTTGAGATCAGTCTCCAAGTGGGATATTGTTGGTTGTGGAGCCCGATTATCTTCTTGATTCATAGGTAATTGTTTGCAGCTGTGTTTATACCCCATGAAGACTATACACCCTAGAATAGTGTACACCCCTCCACGCAGGGGGGGTGTAGGGGGGCTTGCCTTGTAAATGTATATTGTAATTTCATAGTAAATTTGGACCGTTCATTATAAGGTCACATATCTGATGGTAGAAGTTATGTTAGGGTTTTTTTTCCTAGAATGCAACCCTCTTTTATGAGAGAATTGTATTACAGTTGTGTATCATTGTGAATATTGTATTGTGAGAGAGGAGAATGTGAGAGAAAGAAGAGGAAGTTACAGCGGGTGTGTTGTAGGTTGTATCCCTTCATTTTTTTGGATAATAAAAAGGAAGTACTGGGCAATTTATTTGGTGGACGTAGCCCGCACTGGGTGAACCACGTATATTTGTGTCTCTATTGTGTTGTGTATCTTCTGTGTTTTATTTCCACATTTGTTTTATTTTATTTCTCTGCAATCTTGTTTCTCTAACAGATACCATAGCAAATCTCTCTTCCATACAAATTTTACTCATGCATCGGGTTCCTCTTGTAGTTGTTGAATGATCTTACATACCTCTTGATCTTGACTCCATTGTATCCTTGCTTCTTCCACCCAATCAAATTGTGGAATAGAAATAGCACATTGAACCCTTTATTTCTTCTTCTTTCCTTGAAAATGCATATGCCACAATATTATGTTTTCCTTTCTTATAGATAATTTCAAAGTCATAATCTAGCATCTTTGTAACCCATTTTTGTTGTTTTGAAGATAATTGTTGTTCCAAGAAGTACTTCAAACTATCATGATATGTTTTTACTTTGAAGTTTTTTTTTATAAGGTAAGGGTGCTATTTCTTAACTGCATGTAGTATGGCCAACATTTATTTTTCATAAACTAGTTTGAGTAAGTGTTTTCCATTAATTTGGATGATTTTAAAGGCAAGGGGCCTTCCTTCTTGCATTAAAACTGCACCAATGTCATGGCCTGAGGCATCACACTCCACAATAAATGTTCTTTCTGAAGTCAGGTGTGGCTAGGATAGGAGTTGTATACATAGTATCCTTAAGTTTTTCAAAGTCTTTGGTTGATTCTTTAGTCCAAGAAAAATCTTCCTTCTATAATAATGATGTTAGAGGTATTTCTTTTTTACCATAGTTCTTGAAAAACTTGTGGTAATAACCTATCAATCCTAAGAATCCTCTGATTTTCTTCAAGGTTTTGAGAATTGGCCATTCCCGCGTAGCTTCAATTTTGTTAGGGCCCACTTTTACACCTTCATGAGATACAATATGACCCAAATATTCCAACCTGAACCCCAAAGGCACACTTGGAAGGCTTTGCATAAAGTTGTTGCTCTTCCAAAAGTTGTAATACTCTGTTAACATGTTGTACATGTTCTTCCCACGATTTGTTGTAGATTAGTATGTCATCAAAAAATACTAACACAAATTTTCTAAAGAAGGGTTTGAAAATAGAATTCATCAATCTTTGAAATGTTGAAGGTGCATTAGTAAGTCCAAATGACATAACCAAAAACTCATAATGACCTTCATGTGTTCTAAAGGATGTTTTGGGAATGTCTTCCCATCTCATTCTAATTTGATGATATCCCAAATGAAGATCCAACTTAGTAAAGAATTTTTCTCCATGCAATTGACCAATGACACGAATAGGAAACTTATCTTTGATGGTCATTTTGTTGAGGTGTCTATAATCTGGAAACATATGCCATGAACCATCCTTCTTCGTAACCATCACTATTGGTGAAGAGAAAGAACTTTGACTAGGTTGAATGATGCCAACCTCTAACATTTCTTGGATCATACACTCAATCTCACTCTTCTATGCAAATGGATACTTATAATGCCTATGTTGGGTGGTACACTTCTGGGTTGTGAATGAATAGCATGATCATGATCTCAATCTAGTGGAAGAACCATAGGCATCTCTCCAAATACCTTGGAATGGTTGTTGATAACCATTTGGAGATCCATTGGAGCAAATGATATAAATGTTTGAACATCTATTGAGCACAATTGTGCAAATACGCCACAATGTCCCTTTTTGAGTAATTTTGTCATGTTATTAGAGCTTATAACTTTAAATGGTTTCTCTTGGATACCTCTAAGCTCAATTTCCTTTCCTTTTGAGGAAAACATCATGAAAGTCTCTTGAAAATTAAGGGTCATTTTTCCCAATGATTGTAACCATTGGACCCTTAATACAACATCAACACCACCCATTTGGATGGAAATCATGGGACTATCCAACAAATACTCCCCCGTATTGAGATTAATACAATGGCACTTCCCAGAACAATTTATGGTATCTCCATCTGCAATCATTACTTTAAACTATGGTGCTAGAAATACAAAGCAATTGAGATCTTTTGCTAATCTTTAATTGATGAAGTTATGGATACTACCTTAATCAATCAACATTGTTACATTTTATTTTTATTTTTGATGTGTCCTTGTATCTTGAGGGTTTGTGGAGTACTGATGTCGACAAATGCATGACAAGATATAGTTAGAGTAGTCTCTTCTATATCTAGATCTTGTGATGGTTCCAATTCTTGATCTTCTTCTTCTTCACAGTCTATGTAGAATAGTTTCTTCTCACCGCATTTATGCCCCTTATTGTACTTGTTGTCACAATTGAAACATAGTCCCTTTGTTCTTATTTCATCCATTTTTTGAGGTGTCAACCTTGTCAATTGAGTGGGGTTAGGAGATGGAACATGGTGCTCTCTATAACTTCCAGTGGCCTCCCTTCTAGTAACCATATTTTTGTTTTCCACTTTCCTTTCCATACTGAAAGCTTGCTCTAGGGATTTAGGTTCGAAGAGACACGCCTTATGTTGAATGTTCTCCTTTAAAGTGTCCATAAAGAGATCTAAAAAATTATCCTCAAGAATGTTCTTTACCCTGAGACTAAACTTTTGGAATTGTTGAATGTGTTTTGTAACTGGGCCTTTTTGCAAAAGATTTATTAATTGACTAAATATTGTATTGCTTTTAATATCCCCATAATGTGATATCAATTCATCCGTAAAAATGGACCAAGAGATAATAGAATTATTTTTTCTTTCACAAAGACATTGATACCAAACAAATTGATCATTTTATAAATACAATGATGCAATAGGTACCTTTTGTAAGCTTGGTACTTGGTGTAGATCAAATTATTTCTCCATTTGGAATATCCATGTTATAGGATCTTTACCATCAAACTTCATCATATCGATCTCTAGAATGAAGTAGTTCCTTGGTGCTAAATTGAATCCTTGATGATGCGGATCTTGAAGTGATGAATAATTCTGAAATTCAATATTGGTCCTCTCCAATTGTGATAAAATACTCCCCATATGGGATTGAATCTCAACACCATTGTTCTCCTTATTTTCAGGATTTCCTTGGATCTCCTGCCCCACATTCTCTTTCTCCTCTGGATATGTGAAGGGTCCATTATTATAATATATTCTCCCCTCATTGAAGATATTCTCCCCTAGACAAGGGTTCCACATACCCTCTAGTCAATTCTCAGTTATTGTTCAATTAGACTAGTTGAGTAAAGTGGTGCATGTCAACATTGGCTTTATCACCAAGTGTTGCATACTAAACTTAGGATCATCACCAGTAATGCACACTTGCATTAGTATCATCACTATTAAGGTGCATTCCAGATGCATGAGTGATCTCCTCTTCATTTCACTCTGGATTGGCTAGTTAACTAACGATCACATGGCCAATTAACTAGGACTAGGTGGCAGTTGACTCTAATGACTGCATGTATGTGTCACATCTCTCTAGACCACTCCTAATGTGAATTATGTTGGCTAATATGGTGAGTTATTTGTTTCATGTAGAATATATCACTTATATTGTAACATTCTCTTACTCAAAAAATAGAAATTATTTTAGTCTTTTCTCCATTTTTGTCTTCTCTCTTCATCCACCATTGTAAGCTATGTATGTTTCATTGTTAGCTAGATATTTTGTGTAGGTATCTTAGAAAATCTACATGGTATCAGATCCCATAGACCATTAGCAAGGATCATCGCCAACACTCTTTTGTAGGTACTGAAGACAGAACAAAACAACAAAAAATATGGAATTTCCCACATTTGCAATTATAATGCCATATAGCTACTTCGATTGGAAGTCAATAATTATACACCTTGTTGGTATTTATTATCTACTATTCTATCGGTCTTGAGGATTCCTTATCAGGTATCCTGATTCTAATTGACCATCATAGATTGACCCTAGTTCAGAACTAAGAAGCTTCCCAACAAAAGCCCCATAAAACTATCGGCCCCTATGGTAAACCAGAAGGTAATGCACCACACAAAGTGTACTAAGCAGTCTCACCTGAGATAGCTCTATGGGTGGCTACAATACTCGAGTGTTTGCAACCTGAGACTGAGCGATATATGAGGTTGTGCGCTATAAAATTTATTCATTCAATCCCATATCTAGTTGTAACATTCATTTGATGCATGCATGAGGAATACCAAATCTACTTAGTGCTTCATTTATCTAACATTCATCAATTAATCATACATAAAGATGCATTCATTCATTCACATAACACAGTATTACCATGGTTCACCCCCTCCTGGGCTACATCCACAAATATTTGTCTCTCAATCTTTATTATAGGTTAGAAAGATATCACGTTGCACATGGTTACAATCTTAGTTCTTCCTCTCTTCCACAAGCTCCTCGATCCCTGTGAGGCTGACTAGATCGCACCATGCTCCTCAGCCTGTGATCTAACCCTCAGGATCGATTCACTCACTCCTCTATCTCACCAGCTTAATGACTCATACAGTTCTTACAGTTCTCTTCCTCTCTGTCGGGACTCCCTCCTCCCTCTCTATATCCTCTCTATATCCTCCCACACACTGTGCTCTCCTACATTGCCTAATTACTATTTATTTATATCCCCGGCTCACCAACCATTACAATGCATTACAAAAACCCTAACCCTAGCATCGTTAGGTCTTCCTTGAGTGTGTGCTTCCCTTGCTTCTCTTACACATGTTGCTTTTCCTTCCAGTTGTCTTTTGCATGTTTTTCCTCCAAAAATAGTCTTTCTTCCTAGCTAGGCTTGCATCCAACAGGCCCCCAACACTGACATGTGGCTCGTCCCTATCCACCTAAACCTTGTGTGCCTCTTCGATCTCTCCTGCAAGAGCCTGGAACTTCTTTGTAAGTTCCTTTGCTTGCGTTTGAGCATGCGAGATCTTCTCCCTGAGTGCATCCAGTACATGTACTGCAATCTCGTCATTGATCATCTATGTGCACTCTTCCTGAATTTGTGCCATTTATTCTTTGTGTCTTCTGCTTGTGCAATGACCTCTATGTCCTGCTCTTGGAGCAGTTCCATTTGAGCTTGACACTCCTTCTACTATGTCTACGCGGTTATGAGTTCTGCCTACATCTTCTTCATTTCCTGTGCTCCTTTGATGTGCTCTGTGATCGGCATCGTCATTTTCCTCTGCTTGAGGTCCTGGATAGTTTCACTTATCCTTTCCTCCTCATGGTCCCACTGTTGGACCTGTTGATCCTCTTCAAACTTCATCCATAGTTGTGCTTCCTTCTTGAACAAGTCGACCACCACGTGGACTTGTCACTCCATCTCCTTTATATGTGATGTTGCTTCATGCTTCCTATGCTCCTTCACTATCGAGGGAGTGGTAGGTATGAGCTACTCCCAGAGGTTCTCTATCTCCTGTATGTATTGATTGATTGTTTGCACAATCTGATCAATCTTTTGCATCATTCTGAGCTCTTTCGTCTACACTCTCATTGGGATTTTCTCATAGGCTACGGCCAATCCCTACTCCAGCCTATCCACATGGTCCTTCTCCTCTTTGGTTTTGAGCTTTACCTACTCGAGTACCAATTCCAACTTGTCTCAATTGTCCTTTGTGTGTTGCAATTCCGTTGCATCTATGTGTGCACGCAACTGTACCTCATGCACGATGTTGACTTGTAGTTTATACAAGGCCTTGGTTGGTATTCGCATCATTACCAACTGTATTTGGGACAAATCATTCAAGGGTGTCTGCCCCATGATTTTATCCATGTGCAGCATGTTGGGTGTGACGTGAAATGTTGAGCTTGGTTGTGTTGTCGTCTAGATCCTATCCTGCTCGTTCATTCCAGCCTCGGCTCATGCCTATGATGTTGTTGAAACTGATTCTATTCCTCTATCAGCCCTCTGTGTTTCTCTGATTTGCTCGAGGATCTGCCTCATGTCTTCCATCTCATCTTGCATCCTATCCCTTTGGCGTTGAGCTTCTTCAAAGTCCTTCATTGTATGATCCTGTACCATCTGGGCTATGAGGTCTGCGTCATCCTCTGTGATCGTGTATTCTAGTGGCGTTCTGTGTGCCTTAGATTTCTTGCGTGCACCCCCCATTTGTATGAATGGACTCTTGGTTTGGCCTTGCTCCTACTGAGTATCACTTGATGTGGTTCCATGTGTTGTCTCAGTCTATTTCTCTTGTTCCTGTGGTGCCTCAGTGTTGTTCTTCTTCCCTATTTGGGTGCCTTTGTTGGACACACCCCTTTCTTTTGTTGCGCCTTGTTCTGACTGGTCCTTGGCTTCTTGGGCATCGTTTTATCTTTTGCAAGTGTATGTTCCTACCCTACTTCTGCCTTCGTAGCTGCAGGCATTGCTTGATTCAAGACTAGAATCCTCCAGTCATCATTCCAATCCTTGATGACCATCTCTATGTCCTCCTCCTTGATGTAGTAGCGTAGTTGTAGCCATTGATTGTCGGGATCCTTCCGTGCTTGGATCCACATTGCATGCCTAGTTGCTTTGAAGTTCGCTATGCCCTGAGACTATGCAACCATTTCCGGTGTAACCCGCCAAGTGTTGGCGATGCTCTTCTATAGGTCGTTATAATATCCTTCGAATATGGTCATATTCGCCTTTCTGTTCTTGGGGTCTGGAGTGTACTCCAGCGATAGGTATTGCATTGTGTGGCAAGGATTGGGTCTTGTGGCAAAGAATGAATACTTAGGCTCCTTCCATCTGATCAAGGTGATCAGGATGAGTAGCCATGAATAGTGAAAATTTTTCCCCGGGTCCTACGCATCCTTGCAGTCTTCCACGAACAAATTCAATAAATATGGGTCCCAGCTAAGTGTGGTGCCCTCCACACACTGTGTTGCAGCTACAACAACACCGACAGGGACTTCCTCCTTGTGGAATTTCCTAAGTAACTTGCACGCCATAATTTTTTTGGTCATTCTTGTCGTTGCGTGACTAATACGCTTGATTATGATTCCACGTGACCCCCTTTCTGTACCATACTTCTTCTTCATTTCCTTGGCCAATGCCTTCTCCTTCATCTTGTCCTCAAGGAACTGTGTGGGTGTCTCCCCGCATGATGGCAACCCTGTGATGTATGCAATGAGATCTACATCTATTGATATTATCTTTTCCAGGCACAGGTATCCTTTGTGGGTCACTGTCATCAGCTTCTTGACGCAGTTGTTTGTGTGTTGGCCCCTCCCAAAGTGTTGGATGTCCAATAGGCCTAGAATCCCAGTTTTGGCCAGTCTAGCTGCCTGCTGGCTTGGTTGGTTAATCGGTTCGCAAAAAGGCCCTATACCCACAGTCTCCAGATAAAGTTTATGGGAAAACTCTGGGAACTTCTCTATGTCAGTCACATCATGGTCTGAGTACCAAAATTTCTCCACATGGCCTAACATATTTCATGTGATACGTACCCCTTTCAAAATGCGTGGCAAGACAATGCCTGTGGTGGCCTGTGTGCACGGTGACCTTGGTGGAAAAGTATGTATTCACCGACTTGCATGAAGTATTTTTCTGTGATTTCCCACACATATTGCAGGAGTGGATAAAAATATTGAAAGACAAACATCCTATGAATTAGATCAGATATCTAGAATGTAATGCTAAAGAGATCGCAACTACAACGATTTGATAATAAGTTTACGTGCACAATAGATTTTTGGTTAGACAACATTATTGTTGGATTTATCACAGAGTTTGTAGTAGATACAACAAATTCATACAACGCGGCTGAACAAGAGTTATTGACGGGACCTCAAGGTAGGTACATCTGATCATTAAATACTTCCATTAATATATTACTATATAACAAAGGTGTAATGATGATGGAGTCAGACAACTAAACTTCTCTGCATGCATGGGGGAAGGGGGAAGCACTGATAGGAAAAGGAGAAATGGAAGGAGAAGGGGATAAAGGAATGAAGGAGGAGGCCTTGGACCCAATTATGATGGATGAAGACCAGATCAAGTGGATCATGACAACAGTTGGAAAGACGCGCAGTGGAGTACCCTACCAATATAAGGTGAATACCAAGAAGAGATTCGTAGCTGCGAGGGAAGGCTTGGAAAGTGATGAAGAGGAGGTAGAAGATCTTCGGGCTGTGGACCAAATTGAGGAAATCATGCGTGCAACATATGAGAGGAAGATGAGAGGTCCAAGAGTGGAAATAGAAGGAAACACTCATATCCATATCAATGTCAGTGTGGAACCCATAAACCCATGTGTGACTAATACACCAACAAGAACACCACCATTTAGACAACCAAATTTTGGGAGAATGAAGACAGCGGGAAGTACATCTATACAAGGAACAACAACTGGGGGAGCCAGTTCAGGAAGAAGTAGTCAAGTATCTACACCACGCGGAGGGAGAAATTCAACATTCAGAATGGCAATACATGATCCCACCATCAAGTTACCAGAATTTAAAGGAGAAGCGTTGGAGGACCCGGAGAAGCACTTGTTTATCTATGAAAAGATATGGGAAGTGAAACAAATCACAGATGAAGACACTAAACTTGCACAATTAGTTATCACATTAAGAGATCGCACACTGGATTGGTACATGATTTTAGCTACAAACAGTTCGTCGGGGACAACCAAAATGATTGGAGATATCAAGAAGTTGTTGATAAATGAGTTCTAGAAGCCTAGTTCAGAGGATCAATACATGAATGAGATGATAGATATTAGACAAAAACTAGGAGAATATGTATGGGAGATTGACCAGATATTCAAACGATTGAAGGGGAAGCTAAAATGTGTCATGACAGATATGAAACATAGAAATATGTCTGTCAATTCACTACTACCACACTTGAAGTATCTGTTGTGACAACAAAAGTTTCAGACGCAGGCAGAGGCTTTACAAGCAACCCTACAACTGGAACAGAACCTATATCATAAGACAGATCCAGCCATAGAGGAGTTGAAGGAGGATTTGAAGAACTTAACGTTTCAGCTGAACAAGAACAAAGGTAAGGACAAAAGAGAAGTCATTTTGTGTACCACATGTAGGACAGAAGGACACCATAAGAACAAATGTCCAACATTCACGCAGTACATGGTAGTAGGAATGCCAAATCCATTACCAACATGAGGACTATGGTGAGAGAACTGTAAGAAACATGGTCATGATCCATACCACTTCCCAATGATGTAGAAGTACCAGACAATACCGAAAATCTCGTATTGCAAATTTTGCAATCAATAGGCCACGATGACAAAAATTGCAAAACCATGGACTTGATAACGGAAATAACATCAAATGCACACAGGGTGCAAACATAAATGATGACTTGGCAAGTTGCACCTCAACTTAACCAAGTACCAACCCCCTACAACATGGCGCAGCATCAGTATAACACTACGCAACCGCAGTATAATACTGCACAACCACATTATAATACTACACAGTATAATTAGACAACTCGATATAATGTGCCGCGAGGGGATCAAGCTGGCTACAGAGGTGGAGGTAGAGCAAGAGGAGGCTTTGCAAGAGGTAGAGGACCAATGGTATGTCACAACTGTCAACAACCAGGACACTAAGAAGTGTTTGTGCTCATCCCCAGTACTTTCATTACCAGACCTGCAACATCCCTTTGAGATCGAGACAGATGCTTCAGACTATGTTGTAGGCATCATTCTCACTCAACATGGCCACCCCATGAAATATCATAGTGAGACACTATCATATGTTGTCTGTAAGTACCCTACTTACAACAAAGAAATGTACTCCATTGTGTAAGAATACCGTCGGTGGAGACATTATATTCTTGGGAAGGAGACAGTCATCCACACTGATCACAAGCCACTACAGTTCATGCAAACCCAAGGAAAATTGCAGAATGACCGCCATCAAAAGTGGCCCACATACTTACAGCAGTTCCACCTCAACATCAAGTATAAAATTGGAAGTACCAACCGAGTTGTTGATTGCCTCAGCCGACCTCCAATCGTGGCACTCACCATGGTGCTAGACTCTTGTGGCCATGAGACCTCCAAATGGCCCCACCTCTACGATACAGACCCTGACTTCTCCACCACCTACCAAATGTGTGGTGCCAACTCAGTGGTCGTTAATTTCCATCTTCAAAATTGGTTATTGTGTCATCTGGGCCATCTTTGTGTTCCATCCAACGAGCATGTGAAGATTATTTTGGAAGCTCACTACAATCGGGTGGCAGGACACTTTAGCGTCGAAAAGACAGTGGAAGTGTTGCAAAAATGTTTCTACTGGCTGGAACTTTGACAGGATGTCGGAAAGTATATCAAGTCCTACATTGCATGCGTTATTGCCAAACCGACCACTAAGAAATAGGGCATGTACAACCCTCTGCCTACTCCTAACAGGTCGTGGGAATCCATCTCAATGGACTACATGTCGAGCCTCATGTCCACCAAGAGGGGAAATGACTATGTTTTTGTGGTTGTTGATCGATTTTCCAAGATGGCGATTCTAGTCGCCTACAAGAAGAACATCATAGCAGAATTCACTGCCAATCTCTTCTTTGAATGAGTATGGGTACATTTTGGGATCCCAAAAACCATTATCTCAGACTGTGACAGTCGATTCCTCGGCACATTCTAGTCGAGCCTCTGGTCACTACTGGATACCAAGCTCACCAAATCCACTACCTTCAACCCCCAGACAGATGGACAAATTGAGGTCGTCAATCGGATGATTGTACATATCATGTGCATGTACAATTCAAAATAGCCCCGCACATGGGTTAAGAGTCATCCCTATTTCCAACATAGCTACAACCAAGCCCTGCATAGCTCAACTGGCCACATCCCCTTTCAGGTGGGATTGGGATTCCAACCATTGGGCCCCATGGATGTTGCACTACCCTTGGTGACCACCTCGGTCAACTCGTCCCCTGCTCCACTAGAATCTAACAAAGCCACATAATTCATTGAGAGGATCCAGTACATCTTCCAATAGGTTTAGGATATTCTATAGAAGTCTAATGCCAAGTGCAAGTAGCACCATGATCAACATCGAGTGCCACATAAGTTTTAGGTGGGAGACAAAGTTTGGTTGCACTTGCAGAAAGAACGCATTATAGGGCCCCATCGGAAGCTTCCCCACTCTGTTATGGGTCATATACCATCACCAAGGTTGTGGGTGACAATGCTTTTGAGCTCAACATTCCCCCTTTCCTTGGCCTTCACCCAGTCTTCAACGTGGCTCTCCTTCGGCCATATTTCCCACCATTATTGGACACCTCAGAGATAGCAGAGCAGTTGACACCAATAGAGCTCAACCCTGAATACATGCAACAAGAATCCATTGATCATATTGTGGACACACATATGAAGGGCACTCGACAGCAAAGGATCCAGCTTTATCGAGTCGTCAAAGCAGGGAAGCTCCTGCACCAAGGCAAGTGGCTCACCCGGGGCCAAATTGAGCAGAAATGTCCTCATCTTATGGGGGGACTCAACGCAATGGAGATAATTGCTTCCTAAGGAGAGAGGATTAATAAAGGTGGATATTGGTGGTCACCCACCTTTTCCAAATCGCTCAAAATATTTTTCTGGCAATTTTGGCAATTTACTACTTTTAGCAATTTTTAACTTCCGGGGCCATTTTGAGGGCCAAAATGAAGTTTTTTGGGATAGATCTCATCCATTATAATTGAAAGATTTGATTGATCCCCCAAAATGAATCTCCTCGACGATACCTTTCCAACGGGCTATCGTGCGCCTAAAACAGAGATCGTATGCAAAAGTTATGACCCCGGGAAGTTGATGTACTAACTTACCCAAACGAGGCCCACATGACTTTTGGTGCTTCATCTCCTAGGGTTAGGTTTTTGGATGTCTAGGGTTGTTCACATTCCTATTTATTGTAAAAAATCCTTCAGAGCCTCATTGTAATCATCTTCTTGCGAATGAGCGCAGCCGTCACATCTCTTCTCGGAGATAAGCCGCCACCATTCTAGCAAGATTTTTTCTACTGTATTTTACAGTTTCAGCTTATTTCCTTATTGAATAGAAAAAAAGTTTTACTGTATCTTTGTTATTCTGTGTTAAGAATCTCTTAATGATTTGTATTCATTTTTTTCTTCTTATAAAATCTGGATTAGCTACATCCACAAAGATTTGGCTCTCGAGCTTTATTATAGGTTAGAAAGATATCACGTCACACGTGGTCACAATCTTAGTTCTTCCTCTCTTCCACAGGCTCCTTGATCCCTGTGAGGCTGACTATATTGCACCAGGATCCTCAACCTACAATATAACCCTCAGGATCGAGTCACTCACTCCTTCTCTAGCTCATTGGCTTAATGACTCATAAAGTTCTCACAATTCTCTTCCTCTCTGTCGGGACTCCCTCCTCCCTTCGTATATCCTCTCTATCTCCTCCCACACATTGTGCTTTCCTACATTGCCTAAGTACTACTTATTTGTATCCTCAGCTCACCAGCCATTACAATGCATTACAAAAACCCTAACCCTAGTGTCATTAGGTCTTCCTTGCATGCGCGCTTCGCCTGCTTCTCTTACACGTGTTGTTTTTCCTTTCAGTTGTCTTCTGCATGATTTTCCTCCAAAAATAGTCTTTCTTCCTAGCTAGGCCTGCATCCAACACATCTACTTAGGGGTAAAGGTTTGTATCGAATAGCCATAGCCACATAAACAAAACCCACCTCAGCAGTGGAAAAATCCAAGTACTTCAACTGCATGGACGAGGCTCACGGTCTCCTTATCTATTTCTCTTGACCTATGGTTTCACATTGATGCATGCAAGACACCAAATGACATCTGGACCACCTTGGTTGGTCTCTTTGGCAAGCAGGATGAAACGAGGGGCCATTTTCTCGAAGTAAAATTGAATTCCTTGGATCTGAAGAACTTTAACAATGTACAATATTTCTTCACCAAATTTAAATCTCTCCTTCGTGAATTGACAAACTGTGGTATCAACAAATCCAAAAAAGAAAAACAAATTATTCTTGCTATCATGGAAAAACTTGGACTGGAATTTAGTGTATTTGTCTCAACATTTCATTCTACCAGATTCACCTCAGGAGAACCCTGGACCATGCCTTCATTGTCACAGTTCATTGAGACTTTGACACAAGAGCGGGATAAGCTCATTCAGATGAGCATAATCAAGGGCCCCAAGGCACATGCACTTGTCGTGCATGATGGAAGCAGCTCTAAAAATCCTAAATCAAAATAGAATGGAAAAGGAAAGGCGCATGTAGAGCCAAAGAAGGAAGGGTACTTCAAACCCTTCAATGATTCATCGAGTTCCAAAGGTGGAAAAATCAAGCAAGGGAAGAAGTGTGGTTACTGCAATCGCGGGAACCATATAGAATCTACATGCATGAAGAAGAAAATAGATTTTATGGCACAAATACTTCATAAGAAAAACCTCAGGGACTTCATTCCTGAGGCTACAAAGAAGAAGTCAAAAGATCAATCATGTGAGAAAGGTAATTCTCATGTAGTAGTAGCTATTCATTCTTCTCTTGATGCTCGGATTGTAGATTCAAGCGCTTCCCATCACATGGAAAACACAAAGGATATTCTATCTTCTATAACTGCATGCACGGGGCCTCTTATTCTCATGGGGGATGACTCTCTAGTTGAGGTCACCGAAAAAGGGGGAGTGGAACTAGATCATGGAAGCTTTGAGAACATCCTACATGTTCCTCAACTTAAAGTGAATATTCTCTCAATGTATCATATTACACTCTTAGGCTCATGTAAAAAGGTGGATTTCACACTAGACTCTATGTCCATATTCGATATGCAAGACAACTCAAAAGTTGTTGTCAAGGAGGTAAATAATCAATCTCGGTTATATACTTTTTCCAATTTTATTGAACTTGATTCCTATATACTACTTACGCATGCTGATGACAATAGTAGATTATGGCACGACAGGTTTGGTCACCTGAACTTCAGGTACATGCAACAACTTAGCAAGAAGGGGATGGTCACCAGGTTACTTGATATCCACTTTTTCGTAGGTTTTTGTGAAGGATGTGTCATTGGAAAGCATCCTCAAGAGAAGCTTGAGAAGGGGAAGGCTCACAAGGCCTCCTCTCCTCTCCATTGGATTTGATTCACAGTGATCTCATGGGTCCATTCCCGCATCCATCCATCAACAAGGCAATGTAGGTACTTACATTTTTGGATGATTACTCATGTTATACTTGGGTATTTTTTCTCATGCAGAAGTATGAGGTCTTTGAGCATCTCAAAGAGTTCAAATCACTTGTTGAGACTCAATCAAGGAGAAATATCAAATCCCTTCGTATAGATAATGGAGGGGAGTATGCAAACAGAGATGTTCAAAATCTTTGTCTTGAGGCTAGGATACAGTTGCAACACACAGTATCATATACTCTGCAGCAGAATGGCGTTGTTGAGAGGAAAAGTAGATCTCTCAAAGAGATGGCCAATTTCATGCTACATGCAAAGGCACTTCCTCCCAACCTTTGGATTGAGGCACTTAACAGTGCCAATCACATTTAGAAAAAATCCCGTCACAGATATGTTAAGGATAGGACTCCTTTCAAGGATTGGAGTGGAAACAAAGCAGAATTCACCCACTTCCTTATCTTTGGATCATAAGCATGGACTCGCATTCCCTTTGAGAAGAGGAAAGCATTAGATCCATATAGTCTCTCATGAATCTTTGTTGATTATCATGTTGGTGTGAAGGAATATAGATTACTTGATCCCTCTACACACCAACTCATCATTGAGAGCAATGTTCAGTTCGAGGAAAGTCCCTCACATGCTCCATATGAGCCATATGCAGAGCTTTTCTACTTCCACCAGTTGTGGATGATGAGTCCACACATTAGGATCACACCATAGATTTGAGTTCTGATACAAAGTCATAGGATACAGATACGCAGTCAGAGTATTTAGATGCATAGTTAGAGAATTCAGATGCAGAGTTAGTACATGCAGATGAGGAGTCAGACCAGAAGGCCAAGTGGGCACAATCCACACTTCAGGATGCAAGAGACCTTGTTGGGGATCCATCAGATCCGAGGATGATCCAGCTGGATATCGGTGGCCACCCACCTTTTCCAACTAGCTCAAAACAATTTTCTTGCAATTTTGGCAATTTACTATTTTTAGCAGTTTTTAACTTCTGGGGCCAGTTTGAGGGCCTAAATGACATTTTTTCATGACCAGGCACCTCAATAATAACTAACAGATTTTATTGAGTCCCTTAAATGAATCTCCTCATCAATACCTTTTCAACGAGCTATCATGCGCCCTAAACGGAGATCGTATGCAAAAGTTACGACCCCGGGAAATTAATGTACTAACTTACCCCAACATGGTCCACATGACTTTTGGCGCTTCATCTCCTAGGGTTAGTTTTTTGGCTGTCTAGGGTTTTGGAATTCATATTTATTGTAAAAAGGCTTTGAAAGCCTCATTGTACTTATCTTCTTGAGAATGAACGTAGTCGTCACATCTCTTCTCAGAGATAAGCTTCTATCATTCTAGCAAGCTTGTTTTTAGTCTGTATTTTACAATTTTCAGCATATTTCTTATTAAATAGAAGTCAAGTTTTACTATATCTATGTTATTGTTCCCTGTGTCTCTGTTTTGACATTATAAATCCATGGTTTCATTTCGTTCCGGTCATAAATCCGGATCAGTGGTATCAGAGCGGTCTGCTCCTTGTAGTTTTTAATACATGTACCCGACGTGGTCAAGGTATAGAGAGTTGGGTCTCAAGATTATTTCTCATGAGGACAACTACTCTCACACGCCCAAGAAACCTCCCATGCCAGGTGAAAATAAAGATGACGAGATGGGAGATCCTTTCAAAATGTTGCTCGAGGAATCCCTTGAGCGACAGAGGAACGAGATGATGGACAACTTCACACAAATCCTCGACGGTTGTTGACAAGTGACGCATCCACCTCAAGCAAAAGCACCACCCCCTTGTAGGTATAGATCAATTTTGATATTCCTATATTTGAAGGTCAAATATATGTGGATGTCGTAGATAAATGGTTAAACCTTCTAGAAGGGTATTTTTCTATCCACAACTTTTCCAATAGAGAAAAGATTATATTTGTGCTCCTCAAGGTCGTCCCCCATGTCAAAGATTGATGGGAGACTTACTGTGAGAAAAATGAAACAAAAGGATCCACATTATTTGTAGTTGCACCCATTTGGGATTCCTTCAAGGATGTTATTAAGAACAATACTACCATGTTGGAAGTTATGACGACTTGTATACAATATGGACCACAATGCGACAGGAAAGAGACCAAACAATCCCAGAGTTCACCAATGTATTCCATGCCTTGCGGATCAAGATGGGTATCAAATATTCTGAGTGACATTTGTGCTCAAGTATCGTGGCGGTCTGCATAGATACATTCATAAATAAATGGAGTTTTTGGACATATCGTCCTTGGGCGCAGCCTATCGATATGTCATCAAAATCGAACAGAAGATTAAACAAAAGACGCAGTAGTTTGGGTCTAGGAACCCCTCACAATAGAAGCAGGGAAAGGGAAGCCCTAAGCCATAGAAAAAAAGGATAGAGAAAATATGGGCAACCTCATGACAACCAGTCCAAGCCACAAGTAAATAAGGAAAATGGGAAGACAAAGAAAGATACCGGGAAGTGGTGTGACTTTCATTACATCCCATGGAATAACACTGTTGATTGCCACTCAAAGCAGTCATTAGTGGATGAAGTAAAATCCTTCGAATCAAATGTGGGTTCTAACTCTGAGTTAGAATGAGAGAAGGGGAGACAGATCATCGACATGGAACCCAGTGCCATCATTGCTACCACCAAGATCCAACTCGGTGAACTTGATGAGCCAGAGGAAGGCAAGCGCCTCTTTCATTCATAGATGTGGGTGAAAGGCACTCCACTACACTTCATCGTTGATAGAGGTAGCCATAAGAACCTCATATCATTAGAGGTCAGCAAGCAGCTATCCCTACCAACAATGTCCCACCCACATCCCTACACCATCGGATGGTTCCATCAAGGAAGCGATCTTCGCATCAACTAACAATGTCATATGTTGTACGACATCAAGCCATTCAAAGATGAGGTATTGTGTGATGTTGCTCCCCTTGAAGTTTGTGATGTTCTTTTGGGCCAACCTTATTTATGGAAACTTCATGTTTTATATGAGTCTAAGCCTCGCAGTGTTGTTATTACTTTGAATAAGAAATTGTATAGGATACCCGAGGTAGTCCCACCTAGTGTTATTTCCTTAATCTTTGTCAAGCAATGCAGGAAGGTCATTTCTCATATCTGGAAGTTTGTCTTCTTCGTGATTCACTCTTAGAGTGAGAGAAAAGTTGTAACCACATCCATGGCCTCAACGGTTGACCTCTCCACACAGTAGAAGCAAGTTGATAAGGTCGTGGAAGAAGACAAAGGCATCTTCTCATCACCTACTGGAGTACCTCTGCACTGTCAGGTCAAGCATCCCATTGATCTTACCCCCGGCGCATCGCTTCCAAATGGGCCAGTCTATCATCACTCTCTGCTATAAAATGAGGAGCTCAAGCGTCAGATCCAAGAACTGCTCCACAAGGGGCACATCTGACCCAGATCATCACCTTGTGGAAGCCTAATTGTGTTGGTGCAGAAGAAAGACGAGACCTGGCGACTCTGCATTCATTACCAGACCCTAAACAAAATCACAGTCAGGAACCGGTACCTGATTCCCTGAATCAAAGATCTCCTTGATCATCTCAAGGGGGGTAAATAATTCAGTAAGAATGATCTAAATTCTGGCTACCATCAGATCCCAATAGAACATACAAAAGTATGGAAAACTGCCTTCAAGTCAAAATATCTTTTTGAATAGTTGGTCATGCTCTTTGGTTTTACGAATGCCCCAGCAACTTTCATGTGGTTGATGGACGATATATTGCAGTTTTTCACTAATTATTTTGTGGTGGTGTATCCACATGACATCATCATATACAATAAGACTTGGGCATAACATTTGCAGCATATTCAGCAAGTTTTGCACACTCTGCGATAGCACAAGCTATATGCCAACTTGGAAAAATGCTCCTTCGGCATGGACGAGGTCCAGTACCTAGGATACATTGTTGATGTGCATGGTGTGCATGTTGATCCAGCCAAGATCCAAGTCATTCTTGACTGGCCAACCCCAGCCACGCTCACTGAGCTTCGGAGCTTCTTAGTTGATCCGAAAATGATCTTTAAAGACTTGGTTAATTTTTAAGCATGTTTTCAATTACCATTTAGGAATTAAGGAAAGAATAAGAAATTAATGAGAGAATATTGTAGTCATCATAAATAATGCAGATTATAATATAAGCATAAAGACTAGCAAACCATAACATCAATATTGTTAATAGATTTCGGCAAGATTGCCTATGTCTCTGGGCCTTTGTCTCAGTGGGGGAGGCTTTCTTATTTCTCTTCAATGCTTCAAATGTACATCAGGTATGCATCAAAAGGATTACAAACTAGTATTTATGTGTTCTTCTTGACCTCAAGAATCCAACACAACTTATGGCACTGAAAAAGGTTGAGCACAGCTCCCACAATTGCCCTTCAAAGTTCGCTTCATCAATGGCTTCCCTGCATAAAAATGGATTCAAGCTTCACAAACTCATCATAATTTTGCTCATTTGAACCTCCTGGTTTGTCAAAAACCTATGATTTATATAGGATTTGAGTTGGTGATCATATCCCAACTTCCTCCCAATATATGGCCTCAAAAAGGGCTCCAAATCCTTAGTTTTGGGCAAAAATCTCCCAAAATCAGCATAAAAAATCTAAAAAAAAATTATTATAAAGTTTGAAAACCCATATTGGCAAAAAATTGGGCGCAACCCCTTTCTCTCGGTCCCCTGGTCATATGGGTGTTTCCATATGTCTAATGGATATGTCTAATGGCTAGGTGTTGGCCCTAGTCCTCCGGTCAAGCCCCTAAACATTTGGTCGTATGGTGGTCATGTGCCCTGGTGCTATCCTCTCACATGCCCAAACATCTGGCTTGACTCCTGGTCCATAGATCTGGTCACAGGATAGTCACCCCGCCAACCAGGCTTATCCCCCAAAACTCTTCCCAACTCACCACATAAACCAAGAATCTCGCATAGGGGCTAAGTCCTATGGTTATCCTGGTCGGTTCGTCGAAGGTTGCAAAGTCGTTGGGCTGGAGGATAAGTCGGGTGCTTGATTCCCTGAAGGTAACAAATTTTTGGTCTAACCAACATTGGCCAAATTCGGGGTGCCACGTGGTGCCCTATGATTAGGCCATGTGTCACCCTATGGTTGGCTCGTACGGTCCAGTCACCACACTATCAGCAACCCAATCAGCATGCACATCACCTGCCACGTCATTGTCATACAACCATGTGTCATACATTGAGTCTGCCATGTCATCATCCGTACAGCCAAGTCATATGCCCATTCAGCTGCCACGTCAGCATCCATACTGCCCAGTCACCCTACCACATCAGCATCCGTACTACCACCTGTCATCCGTATTGCCACGTTTCGACATGTCATTGGGCCACGTCAACATTCTGTACAGCCACGTGTCGCATCCATATAGTGCCACATGTCAATTTTTTATTGGTCGACATAAGCCCCTAAAAATGCCAAATATAAGTGACACATGTCACCTCCTTGTGCTGCCATGTGTCCATGTTGATTTCATCATGATTTCATGTTGACATCACCTATCGTACTACTGACATCAACAGTACAACATGTTGACTTTGACCAGTTGACTTTTTTGCATGTTTGCAAAATCGATCAGAACGCGATAACTTTTGCATATGGTATCCATTTTTCGGAAAAAATTATATGGTCGGAATCAGCGCAATGAGACCGACGCAATAGTGTTGGTTTCGTCTGATTCCAAGAACTTTGATTTTTAGGCCTTCCTGGATCCATTTTGGATCATGCCTCCCCACTAAGACCCTTTGCTCCTCCAAAAGGGTATTAACCAATCATCAAGTGTGGGATAGGCCACTCCACTTGTCTGTTGTCTTTAAACTTTGTATTGTGCACCTGTGTTGGCCCTTGACCAAGTTTTGAATTTAGTTGGTCATATTTGACCGTTTTTGGGACTTCGACAGCCTGTCGAAGATGGAGTGCCAGACAAAGCAGAGATCAAGGGATCTCGACCGACTCTCATGACCCTTTTTGGGTTTTGGGACAATGTAATGGGAAAGGGATGTCGGCCCGTGGGTTTACCCAAGTTTAGGCCCACTTTTGTAATGTATAAATAAACATCTAGGCATCTAGTAGAGGAGGATTGTATTGTATCTATGTGATTAGGCTAAGTGCCAAGAAGGGATCTGTGTGATCGAGAGTTTTGTGCATTCTATATATTCTTGCAGAGCTTAGTGAAAGTCCATGTGTGAAGATATAGAAGGTTGTGTGCTAAAAGGCAAGGAAGAAGGATCTAGTGGGCTGCGTAGATCTTATGTCCTTTGCGAAGTAAGGGTTTCTATAGATTTGTGCTTGTAACCAATTTGCCGACGATAATAAAGAAGAAGAGTTGGTGGATGTAGCCCTAGGGTGGGGGTGAACCACGTAAATCTGTGTGTTATGCTTTGTGCCGTGATTTGTTGTGCTTATCTCTACTTTTGCTAAGTGCTTTGATATATTTAGATGGATATATTTATGCTTTGTGCTTATTAGATGTGTATGAATAGCAGATATGATATGTATGAAGATGCTTAGTGTTGATCTACTGAATCTAATATGTTTTATTGTTACTAAGTACTTAGATACCTTAGATATAAGTGAATGTTGCGATGCTCTATGTTATATGTGAAGTATAATAAGGACTGAATATTGATGAATGATCGATGTTAAGTGCTCTATAAGCGATATAATCACAGATCTATGTCCCAGCTAAGGTTGCAGACACCTGAGTCTTGCAACCACCCCTTCCTCTACCTCATGTGAGACTTCATTTGCTTCGCAGGTGTTGTCGAAAGGGCCAGTAGTTAGGGTTTTGTTGGTGTGCTCTTATAGAGTTGAACCCTGGGTCTACCCCTATGCCAACAAATGGTTCCGTTGTCAGGACCTGAAACTGTGATTGCTGGGAACTGAGGAAGAAGAAGCTTTGTGAAAATATTCGCCCTGAAACTGTGGAATCTCTTTGCGTGGATCTGTGCCCTAGTGCGCAGTAATCCACTTGATCTGAAAATATCTGTGCTAAAGAAGGAAGGACAGATCTGAAGAAAAGAAGCAATATATGAATGCTTTGTGCTCTAAGAAAAGTAAAAGTGGAAGTTTCTGAAGAAAAGAAGTCATATATATAGAAAAGAGGTAAGATTTGTAAGCTTTATGCTCTGATAAAGGTAAGAATAGTTAAAATTTCTTAGATTTGGAAGCTTTGTGCTCTATAGAAGTAAAATAAGCGAAATTTTTTGTTTCTAGAATATGGATCTAGGTATGTTTGATAGATTATGTCCTAGCTTGAAAACTAGGGCTCTGATAGATGAAAGAAAGCTTGATATGAATAGATCTGATAAGTATAATGATCGATATGTTATACTTATGCATAGAAAGAATGTTTGGACTAACAAATGGATTCAGGATCCTAGAAATAATTTTTTGCAGGCTAGCTACCATGATCCTAGTGCGCAGTACAGAAGAGGTTGGGGATCATTTAAAAGGAAGAGAGGATTAACCCTATGTTACAGTTGTAGAAGACCGAGACATCTTGCTAAGGAATGCCCTGGTGGAAGATCTAGTTGCATATGTTGCAAAGCTTGGGACCATGAAGTATTGGATTTCCCTAGAATGATTTCTAAGCTTGAAAGAACGAATCTGAATGAAGAAAACCCTAAGGCAGATCCAGAAATAGTAGAACCCCAGCAAGAATCAGAGAAGGTATTGTTGCAGATGAAAGACACCTTGAATGATCACCGACATGTTAGGCTACCAGAGATATTTAAAGAAAAAGAATGCATTGAAGCAAAAATAGGAGACTTCGACATTGACTCTGTCCTTGATGAAGAAACACCAGTGAACATTATGCCATAGAGAACTTGGGAAGCTATAGGAAAGCCTGCTATGATCGCTTCATTAAGAGGAATAGGGTTATTCAGAGGGAAACTAGTAAACCTATGTGGGAGGCTCACTCAGATACCTATGAATGTCAATGGAAATTCAACAGAAGAAGATTTTGAGATTATCAAGTTTATTGAGGACAGTGCCTCGTTTACTATGTTACTTGGAAAACCTTGGATTGAAAGAGATCAAGCCAGAAAGAAGGAAGAAGAAGAATTCTTAGAACAGTAGAGACAAGAGTTAAAAGATTTCATGACCAGAAGGATCGTGCAATTGATTTAAGAACAGGAGAACAGATCGAAGCTATTTGACACTAGAAGCCTAGATGTCAAAGCTGCAAGAACATTAGAGGGCTCACAGAAGATTGAAGTATATGTCTCAGATATAGAAGAAGTATTGCCCATGAGTCTTAGGAGAGAGTCTCAGCAGCGCGAAGTGACTATTTCCAAGGAAAAAAAGAATCAAAATGAGAAAATAACCACCGAGACGAAGCTCACAGAGAAGAAGGCTAGAAATTTGAATAAGAAGAAGGCTAAGATTGAAAGGTTACAGCAGGTTCTTGAGGGTACCTCACAGAATGAAAACTTGTAGAATTTGAACTTCGTCGAGATATCAGAACAACGACATAGTCCACTTCGCCATGGCAAAGCAATATAGTCGTTAGAGGCCGATATATATGTTCGACTTTCGCTCCGAACAGATCAAAAAGCATTGATGGCTCATCACCAGACCATTGGACTACACCATAATGGACAGGACATGAATTAATGAGGCTCATACCCGTTGCAAAGAAAACCGTTGCCAAGATCACTTATTTATCTCTTCGCACCATGCCCGAAGAACACTTTTTCCATTTGAGAATTTGAAGCCCGCATACTAGCAAGTGTATACAGTGATCATCGCGCCCTCGTTGTTCATTCCTGAGCAATATTTGAGATCATTGTGACCCCAATAATTTATCTCGAGCACGTATGTCCAAAGAGCTTAGCGCACTTGAAGAATCTACGAAGGAATTACTCGCTGATCTCAGGACCAAGAAAGTCATGTCAGAAAGAAGGATGTCTGCAAGTGTGAAAGCATTATCAACAGAAGGAGTCCAAGCTTCTCCATCGATTGCTCGCGTAGCAGGAACTTCCAGAACCACGACAAAGGCAAGAACGAAGCATATAGACGACATTGTGAATGTCAAGCTGATTCTGAGAATTCTACATGCCTACCTACCCCCTCTAAGCAGTGCCATCAACCGAGACAGTGTGCCCAAAGATTTTGACTATGCTTTGGTCACAGCGTATCTTCTGAAAGGGATACGCGCAGTTCAAGCCGACTAGGATAAGCTCGCAACATTGAAGTTTAGTGACTTCAACCTTGGCGACAGGAAGGCTTACAGCATGCTCACCCCGCATAAGTATCTGACCAGAACTAAAGGAAAGAATTCAAATATTATCCTTCAGCCATGGACCCAGAACCTCGCTCAATCCACACTACTCAATGTGATGAAGATCCCACACTTCGGCCCACACTAGGAAGTAAAATCATGCGTGAAATTGTTGTTATCTTGCTACCATGGAAGTTACTTATGGTTGAACCATCATATCACTGTGGATCCGACCTTGATCAATCGGATCACAGGGGTGAGCATGCAGGGCCCTGACCCATAGGATTTTTACCCTAGAAAGACCTCAGATCAAGCATTAGCGCAGAGAATCAAAGAGACTTGTGGCAATGTCGAGAAGGGCACGTGAGGTTACAAGGTAACCTCTATCCAAAACGGCGCAGTGTGCCTCACATGTCAGCTGATAGCAGGAAAGATAGTTCGCAAGAACCGGCCCACCCAAGTGACTAGATTCGTAGTTGACCTCGTAGGAAAGTGTGCGAAGGGACTATAGATGAATTGGGAATAGTACCTTGTAAACCAGTTGGAGCTTGATTGCAGAGAAGCACAAGACCAAGGGCATGAGTTCCACTTTAGTTGGCTTCTCATCCTAATCCCATTCATTGCATGGGAAATGCCAGAAGGTGCGACCTTCCCCGACATCGAGCCCTTCGAACCTTTGGTCGTGAAGTTCAGTACCTTGTGGTACTCGAATGATATGAACAAGAAGTGGCAATCCAATATCGTCTTCCATACTTACTACAACCAGTTGAAACAAGCCATCCAGTTCGAGCCTTGGATGACCCCAAATACCCTCCACAGGTTTCGTCCCTTAATGAAGTTCAGCATGGACCGCCACTTCATTTATATAACAGTGCGCGTTGATGAGTATAAGCAGTAGTTGCAGTCATATTACAAGCTAACAGAGGAAGACTTAGAAGAAATCACTAAGGAATGGTCGGCGGACCTCCCTATTCAAGCAAACCCTGCAGAGTTGTCCAACGTAGATAGCCTAGAATCTGCGCAGAATACACCCGGACCAAGCAAGACGAAGAAGCATGAAGAGGTTCACGATGTAGACAGCAGATATGTGAGGACTGCATCCATTTCACCAGACGAAGGGGGTGATGGTGAAGAGATCGAAGGTGCAGAAATTGAACAACAGAAAGGCGAAGTACCACTACCTAGGGACGAAGAAGACTCGTCGAAGAAACGAAAGGTTTCGCCTCCGAAATCTTCCTCCCAGAAGAAACCTAGAACCCCTGTAACCAAGATGCAGACTACCCTCACATTGGATGATTTTAATTTCATCATTGCAGCTGTGAACGATGCTTCACAGGAGGTATTAGAGAAGCAGGAGGCGAAGCAAAATCAGATGTATAATCGTATCAAGATTGAACTCCAAGGATTGCAGCAGGCACTCCAGTCTAGACGTGCAATCTCCACTGCACCTCTGACAGCAGGGACAGTAGAACCAGGAGATGAGTCAGCCCAATTGCGCCAGATCGTCAATAAAGTTGAAGCTCACCTTCGACAAGCTCAGGAAGAGACAGCGCAAGCCATCTAGGCTTTGACACATGTAGAGGGAGTACTTGTCAAGAAGCGTAGTGTTGTCAAATGAGAAAAACCTGCTCTTCAAGCACAGTGGGACAAAGAGAAAGTAGAGCAAGGAGAAGTTGATCGCAGAGCAGCTAGAAGTAAAGGAACTAGTCAATAGAGCACTTCACTCTGTGACTGTCATACAAGTGAGAGCTGAAGAACAAATTCCATAGCAGGTGGCACAGCTTGAAGAAGTGATCCAACAGCTTCAGCAGCGCATCACAGACCTAGAACTTCATATTGTGCCTGAGACCCCTCAAGAAATCAGAGACCTAAGAGAGGCAACTGCTCCTAATGCAGTTGGCAGAATAAAAGCCCTTGCCTTGGAGTGCAAGCAGTTGAGCTCTAGCAGCGCTCAAACTTATGAAAACCTCACAAAGAATCCAGAGTTACAAGCATTGGAGTCACAGCTCCAAGAAGCAAAGAAGTATGCAGATACATTACAGGCGCAGCTAAAGGCCTTGTCACCAGTCGAAAGGATGAAGAGGTTTCTAGAGCAACACACGGCCCAGCAACAGATCCACACAATCCAGACCAAAGTGATGGAAGTCTCTCAATGACTTCAACCAGTGCAAGAGAAGGCATGCCAACTGTTCACTGAATTTGAAAGCCAAGGAGTAGAACTTGAACAAGTTGTGAGTGCAGCAAAACAACGCCTAGAAGGACTAGTCAATGACGGACTCATCCAGGAGTTCACTAAGCAAGAGGTAGTATCATTGCAGGAGGTCGAAGCAGCTCGAGCCAAGCTTGAGGCGTTCGAGGCAGAATTGCTCAGACCAGAGTGACTCGAGATGAGTCACAGGTGAGTGTTGGGGGCATGTTGGCCCTTGACCAAGTTTTGAAGTTAATTGGTCATATTTGATCATTTTTGGGACTTCGACAGCCTGTCAAAGATGGAGCACCAGACAAAGCAGATATCAAGGGATCTCAACCCACTTTTGAGTCCCTTTTTTGGTTTTGGGACAATGTAATGGGAAAGGGATGTCGGCCCGTGGGTTTACCTAGGTTTAGGCCCACTTTTGTAATGTATAAATAAACATATAGGCATCTAGTAGAGGAGGATTATATTTTATCTATGTGATATAGGCTAAGTGCCGAGAAGGGATCTGTGTGATCGAGAGTTTTGTGCATTCTGTATAGACTTGCAGAGCTTAGTGCAAGTCCTTGTGTGAAGATATAGAAGGTTATGTGTTGAAAGACAAGCAAGAAGGATCTAGCAGGCTGTGCAGATCTTATGTCCTTGGCGAAGTAAGGGTTTCTACGGCTTTGTGCTTGTAACCGATTGGCCGAAAATAATAAAGAAGAAGAGTTGGTGGACGTAGCCCCAGGGTGGGGGTGAACCACGTAAATCTATGTGTTATGCTTTGTGTTGTGACTTGTTGTGCTTATCTCTACTTTTGTTAAGTTCTTTGATATATTTAGATGGATATATTTATACTTTGTGCTTATTAGATGTGTATGAATAGCGGATCTGATATGTATGAAGATGCTTAGTGCTGATCTACTGAATCTAATCTATTTTACTATTACTAAGTACTGAGATACCTTAGATCTAAGTGAATGTTGTGATGCTCTGTGTTATCTGCGAAGTATAATAAGGACTGAATATTGATGAATCATCGATGTTAAGTGCTCTATAAGCGATATAATCACAAATTTGTGTCCCAGCTAAGGTTGTAGACACCTGAGTCTTGCAACCACCCCTGCCTCTACCTCAGGTAAGACTTCATCTGCTTCGTAGGTGTTGCCGAAAGGGCTAGTAATTAGGGTTTTGTTGGTGCGCTCTTGTAGCGTTGAACCTTAGGTATGCCCCTATGCCAACAACCTGTCATGTCATAATCAATTGCAAAACAACCATGACAACTAAGAGCATATTGTTAGCCACTTGAACTCGTTCACATCTCACTGAAGCCACTACCATCCATGTTGAAAACATTAGCAGCGATAACATCAGAAATATGACTACAAATGAACTTATATGTTTGATGTGCTTGCACGACATTAGCTTATCTTGAAGCAAAGTATGGTTGAATTTCCATTCTACAACCATCTCATTTTCATGCTTAAGATCAACTGCTTTACTTAGCACAATTATAGGTGTGTTGCTTGCATAAGCTGCCTTCCTTAATTATTCCACTGTTTGAAAAGATTGATTTGCTTTTAAGTGATGAGCATGTAGAACATAGTCACTACCTTCTTTAGTTAAGTGATATTGATTATGTTCCCTGTAGAAGATTTCTTTGCGATCATACAAATAAGGGTTGCCTAAGACCATTCCACATTCATTTAGTGGCACCAAATCACACGTTACCTCATCCACAAACTTTGATGTAAGGTTGCTTATCCATTTAAGTGAGTAAGGTTTATGATGTAACTTAGTTGTCAATCCCAATTTTTAACCACTTCCTCTGAAATCAAGTTAGATTGAGATCCACTATCTATCAATGTATCGATCTTAGTATGTTTCATTATGACCCTTATGTGAAACAACTTACTTCTAGAATCATACCCATCACCAATTTTACCTGTCAAACCCACTGCTGTGATTTTAGTCTCATCACCTTAATCATATCCCAATTATGTTGGTCGTGTTGTTGTTGCAACTGTTTGCCTCCCGTTTCTTTCTTTGAACCACTTTTATCTCTTCTCTGGATGCAATTGCCAGCAATGGTTATCATCATGCCCTTCTTTCTTTCAATGCTTGCAAGAGAGCTTCTCCTCCTTCCTTAAGACTTTTCCATTCAATTAAAGCCTTCTCCTTATAACCCAAAGGATAAAATTGCTTTCTAAGTGAAAAAACAAAATCTTGACATGATGGAAACACATTACCAACTTGTTCCATACCATGTTGCAACTTACTCTGCAACCAAATGAGTGTTGTGCCTGCAAAACAAAGCAATGCCAACTTCATTTGGGTTGTCTAATATTTGATTTGTTGCACAATGCAATAAACTTCCATCTATCTGACCTAGTTATCAAGCCTCTCAGCATTGACTTCACCATCATACATGGGAAATTCAAAATTCACATCAAGCTTAAGTAAAGGCATATCATGTCTATGTTTATGGGAATGTTTCCTTGCCGTAGAAGTTGCACTTGTACTTGAAGAAGAAGAAGATGATGGAGATGAAGGAGGTGAAGGAGGAGGTTTTGGAGGATCCTCTACTTCTTCAATTTTGCCTTGTTTTGAAGATTCCCCTTGGAAATGCCTCTTTTGTTCCAAGTAATCCTCATATAAGACCTTTACCATCTCATACATGGCGAATAAAGTCTTTTGCAACTCTATCTCGTTCTGAGACATTCCTTCCTCCGATGCCATATTCTCACTCTGAGAAGTCCTCTTTCTCGATCCAATCTTTGATTCTCCTTCTACAAGATTGCCTTCACCATGACTTAGCTTTTCCCTGGTAATCATGCAAACTCAAACAACCAACTGTCAACCTACTTTGATACCACTTGATTTGAAAATGATCTTTAAAGACTTGGTAAGTTTTAAGCATGTTTTCAATTACAATTTAGGGATTAAGGAAAGAAGAAGAACTTAATGAGAGAATATTGCAGCCATCATAAAGAATGCAGATCAAAATATAATCATAAAGAACAACAAACCATAACAACAATATTGTTAACGGAGTTTGGCAAGATTGCCTACGTCTCCGGGCCTTTGTCTCAGTGGGGGAGGCTTTCTTATTTATCTTAAATGCTTCAAACGTACATCATAAATGTATCAAAAGGATTATATAATGGTCTTTCTATGTTCTACTTGACCTCAATAATCCAACACAACTTACGGCATTGAAAAAGGCTGAGCGTAGCTCCCGGAATTAGCCTCCAAAGTTCACTTCCTCAATGGCTTCCCTGCATGAAAATGGATTCAAGCTTCACAAACCCATCATCATTCTGCTAATATGAACCTCCTGGTCTGTCAAAAACCTATGATTTATATAGAATTTGAATTGGTGATCCTATCCCAACTTCCTCCCAAGATCTTGCCTCAAAAAGGGCTCCAGATCCTCAATTTTGGGCAAAAATCTCCCAAAATCAGCATACAAAATACAAAAAAATCTTATTATAAAGTTTGAAAACCCATATTTGAAAAAATTTGGGCACGACCCTTTCTCTCGGTCCCCTATTCATATGGGCACTTACATATGGCCCAGGGCTAGGCTTTGGCACTAGTCCTTCAGTCAAGCCCCTAAACATCAGATTGTATGGTGGCCATGTGTCCTCGTGATATCCTCTCGTGCACCCAAACATATGGCTTGGATCCTAGTCTGTAGCTTTATTCGCAGGCTAGCCCCCCCACTGATGAAGCTTATCCCCCAAAACTCTACCCAACTCACCACATAAACCAAGAATCTCGCATAGGGGCTAAGTTCTATGTTTATCTCAGTCAGTTTGTCGGAGGTTGCGAACTCTTTGGGCTGGAGGATAGGTCAGGTGCTCAATTCCCGGGAGGTAAAAAAAAATTGGTCTAGCCAACATTGGCCAAATCCGGGGTGCCACGTGGTGCCCTATGATTGGGACATGTGTCATCATGTGGTTGGCTCATACGGTCCAGTCACCACACAGTCAGAATTCACATCACCTGCCACATCACTGTCGTACAACCACGTGTCATACCCTGAGCTTGCCACGTCAGCATCTGTACAACCAAGTCATCTACCCAATTAGCTGCCACATCAGCATTCGTACTGCCCAATCACCATGTGACATCAGCATCTGTACTACCACTTTTCATCCGTACTGCCACGTGTCGGCCTATCATTGGGTCACGTCGGCATTCCTTACAACCACGTGTCGCATCCATATAATACCATGTGTCAATTTTTTATTGGTCCACATAAGCCCTTGAAAATGCCAAAAATGAGTGACACGTGTCACCTCCTCGTGTTTCCACGTGTCCCTACTGACATCATCATGACGTCAAGCTGATGTCACCTGTCATACTGTTGACATCAGCAGTATGGCCTATTGACTTTCACCAATTGACTTTTTTTCTTGTTTGGGAAATCAATCAGAACACGATAAATTTTGCATACGGTGTCCATTTTCGAAAAAAATATATATGGCTGAAATCGACGCAATGGCGTTGGTTTCGTCCGATTTTGAGAACTTTGATTTTTAGGCCTTCTAGATCCATTTTGGATCATTAGTCCTTGCTAATTTCTATCACGGGTTTGTGTTGGGATTCTCCCATATTGCATGGGCCCTCAGTCAAATAACCAGAGGTGGTGGTAAGGAAAAATTTGTGTGGGGCATTTCCCAACAGAAAGCATTCGATGATCTGAAACAACGCTTGTGTTCAGCACCAGTTTTTTCATTACCTGGCCTGCAACATCCCTTTGAGATTGAGACAGATGATTCAGACTATGTTGTAGGCGCAGTCCTCACTCAGCACGGCCACCTTGTGGCCTATCATAGTGAGACACTATCAGATGTCATCCGTAAGTACCCTACTTACAACAAAGAAATGTACTCATTGTGCAATCTTGTTGCCAATGGAGGCACTACATTCTCGGGAAGGAGACAGTCATCCACACTTATAATAATTCCTTGCAGTTCATGTAGACAAAAGGAAAATTGCAAAATGACCACCATCATAAGTGGTCCACATATTTTCAATAGTTTCACCTCAACATAGAGTATAAAATAGGAAGTACCAACCAATTTGGTGATTTCCTCAACCGACCTCCAGTCACGGCACTCACCACAGTGCTAGACTCTTGTGGCCATGAAACCTCCATGTGGTCCCACCTATATGAGATGGATCTCGACTTTACCAACATGTACCAGATGTTGGGCACCAACACACCTGTCAATAATTTTCATATTCACGATGGGCTATCGTGCCATCTGGGCCATCTCTGCATTCAATCAAGCGAATGAGTGAAGTTGATTTGAGAAGCACACTACATTCGGGTGGATGGACACTTCGGCGTGGAAAAGAAAGTGGCAGTGTTGCAACAACATTTCTACTGCTCGAAACTTTGACTGGATGTCAACAAATATATTTGGTCCGGCCATCAAGAAACAAGGCATGTACACTCCTCTGCCTACTCTAATAGGCCCTGGGAATACATATCAATGGACTACATATCGAGCCTCCCTTCCACCAGGCGGGGAAATGACTTTGTTTTTGTGGTTGTTGATCGCTTTTCCAAGATGGCAATTTTGGCCTTCTACAAGAAGAGCATCACGGTGGAGGACACTGCCAAGATTTTCTTTCAACTAGTGTGGGTACACTTTGGGATCCTACAAACCATTATCTCAAATAGGGACAGTCGGTTCCTCAACACATTTTGTTCAAGCCTCTGGTCACTACTAGACACCAAGCTCACCAAGTCCACTGCCTTCCACCCCTGGATGGATGGACAAACCGAGGTCATGAACAGAATGATCATGCACATCCTGCGCATGTACAATTCCAAGCACCCTCGCATATGGGATGAGAGTCTTCCCTATATTCAACACAACTATAATAGAGCCATACATATATCAACCGGCCACAACCCCTTTCAGGTAGGGTTGAGATTTCAACCATTGGGTCCACTGGACGTCGCACTACCCCTTGCGGCCACCCAGGTAGACTCGTCACATGCTCCAAATGTAGCTGACAAAACCACCCATTTCATTAAGCAGATCCAGCACATCTGCCAACAGGTTCAGAATATTTTACAGAAGTCCAATGCCAAGTACAACCAGCACCATGATCAACATTGAGTGCCACACCAGTTTCGGGTGGGAGACAAAGTTTGGTTGCACTTAAAGAAAGAACACCTTACAGGGCCTCATTGAAAGATTTGTCCACTCCGTTATGGGCCTTACACCATTACCAAGATTGTGGGTGACAATTCTTTTGAGCTCAACCTGCCCCCCTTCCTTGGCTTGCACCCAGTTTTCAATGTGGACCTCCTTCGGCCTTATTTTCCACCATTATTGGACACCTCGGAGATAGAAAAACAATTGAAACCAACATATCTTAATCCTAAATTCATGGAATAGGCATCCATTTATCAGATTGTGTCCAACTGGCTCAAAACAGTTTTCTACAATTTTGGGAATTTACTATTTTTAGTCGTTTTTAACTTCTCGGGCCAGTTTGAGGGCCTAAATGGTGTGTTTTCACGACCAGGCACCTCAAGGACTACTAAACGCTTTAATTGAGACTCCTAAATGAATCTCCTCATCAATACCTTTCCAACGAGCTATCATGGGCTCTAAACGGAGATCGTATGCAAAAGTTACGAGCCACAGAAGTTATTGTACTAACTTACCCCAAAGGGGCCCACGTGACTTTTGGCGCTTCATCTCCTAGGGTTAGGTCTTTGGATGTCTAGGGTTTTGACATTCATATTTATTGTAAAAATTCTTTTGAGCCTCATTTTATTGAACTTCTTGTGAATGAGTGTAGCCATCACATCTCATCTCAGATATAAGTTGCCACCATTCTAGCAAGCTTGTTTTCAGTCTGCATTTTAGAGTTTTCAACATATTTATTATTTAATAGAAGTCAAGTTTTATTGTATCTCTATTATATTTCATTGTGTCTCTGTGTTAACATTATAAATCTGTGGTTTCATTTCGTTTTTCTCATATATTCGGATCAATGGTATCAGAGCGGTCTACTCCTTGTCGTTTTTTAATGCATGTCCTCGACGCGATCAAGGTATAGAGAATTGGGTTTCGAGCTTATTTCTCATGAGGAAAACTACTCTCGCACTCCCAATAAACTGCCCATGGTGGGAGAAAATAAATACGACGAGACAAGAGATCCTTTCAAAATGTTGCTCGAGGAAGCCCTTGAGTGACAAAGGAACCAGATGATGGACATCTTCGCACAAATCCTTTGACAGCTGCCAACAAGCGACGCATCCACCTCAAGCGAAAGCGCCACCCCCTTCAAGGTATATATCAATTTTGATATTCCTATATTTTAAGTTCAAACAGATGCGGATGTCGTAGATAAAGACTTAAACCTTTTAGAAGGGTATTTTTTTGTCCACAACTATTCTGATAGAGAAAAGATTATATTTGCACTCCTCAAGACCATCCCCCATGTCAAAGATTGGTGGGAGACTTTCTATGAGCAAAATGAAACAGAAGGATCCACATTATTTGCAGTTGCACCCACTTGGGATTCCTTCAGGTATGTTATTAAGGAAAAATACTACCATGTTGGAAGTTATGACGACTTATATACAAGATGGACGACATTGTGGCAGGAAAGAGACCAAAAAGTCCCAAAGTTCACCAATGTCTTTCATACCTTGCGCACCAAGCTGGGTATCAAATATTCTGAGCGACATTTGGTGCTCAAGTACTGCGGTGGTCTGCATAGATACATCTAGATAGAAATGGAATTTTTTTACATCTCGTGCTTGGGCGCAGCCTATCGATATGTCTTCAAAATTGAGCAGAAGCTTAAACAAAAGACACGGTAGTTTGGGTCTGGGAACCCCTCACGGTAGAAGCAAAGAAAGGGAAACCCTAACACATAGAAAAAAGGACAAAGAAAATATGGGAAACCTCATGAAAATCAGTCCAAGCCGCAAGTAAAGAAGGACAATGGGAAGACAAAGAAAGATATCGGGAAGTGGTGCGACTTCAATAAGAGCCCCTGGAATAACATTGTTGATTGTCGCTCAAAGCAGTCATTAGTGTTTGAAGTAAAAGCCTCTGAATCAGATGTGGGTTCGGACTCCGAGTCAGAACTAGAGAATGGGAGACGGATCATTGATGCGGAACTGAGTGCCATCGTTTCTACCACCAAGATCCATCCTGGTGAACCTGATGAGCCAGAGGAAGGTGAGAGCCTTTTTCATTCATAGATGTGGGTGAAAGGCACTCCACTGCACTTCATCATTGATAAAGGTAGCCAAAAGAACCTCATATTAGCAGAGGTCATCAAGCAGCTAGCCCTGCCGACAATGCCGCACCCACAGCCCTACACCATTGGATGGCTCCGTCAAGGAAGTGATCTTCGTGTCAGCGAACAGTGTCACCTATTGTACGACATCAAGCCATTCAAAGATGAGGTATTGTGTGATGTTCCTCCCCTTGAGTTTGTGATGTTATTTTGGGCCAACCTTATTTATGGAAACATCATGTTGTATATGAGTCTAGCCCTCGTAGTCTTATTATTGCTTTGAACAGGAAATTGTACAGGTTACCCGAGGTAGTCCCACCTAGTGCTATTTCCTTGATCTCTTCCACGCAATGCAGAAAGGTCATTTCTCAAACTAGGAAGTTTTTCTTCTTCGTGATTCACTCTCAGAGTGAGTGAAAGGTTGCAGCCACATCCATGGCCTTCGCGAATGACCTCTCCACGCAGCAAAATCAAGTGGATAAGGTTGTGGAATAATACAAATACATCTTCTCATCCCCTATTGGAGTACCTTTGCACTATCAAGTCAAGCATCCCATTGATCTTATCCATAGCACAAAGTTTCCAAATGGGCCAATTTATCGTCGCTTTCTGCTGGAAAATGGGGAGATCAATCATGAGATCCAGAACCGCTCCACAAGGGGCACATCCGACCCAACTCATCACCTTGTGGAAGTCAAATCATGTTGGTGCAGAAGAAAGACGGGACCTTACGACTATGCATTGATTATCGGACCCTAAATAAAATCACAGTCAGGAATCGGTACCCGATTCCCCAAATCAACAATCTCCTTGATCATCTCCAGGGGGCCAAATACTTCAGTAAGATTGATCTGAATTTTGGCTACCATCAGGTCCCAATAGAACAGACATATGTATCGAAAATTTCCTTCAAGTCAAAATAAGGTCTTTTTGAATGGTTGGTCATGCCCTTTGGTTTTACGAATTCCCCAACAACTTTCATGAGGTTGATGGACAATATCTTGCGGCCTTTCACTAATTCTTTTGTTGAGGTGTATCTAGATGACATCCTCGTCTACAACAAGACTTGGGCAGAACACTTGCAGCATATTCAGTAGGTTCTGAACACTCTGCGGCAGCACAAGCTATATGCCAACTTGGAAAAATATTTCTTCGGCATGGACGGGGTCCAATACCTAGGCTACATTGTTGATGTGCATGGTGTGCATGTTGATCCAGCCAAGATCCAAGTCATTTGTTACTGTCCAGCCACAACCACACTCACTAAGCTTCAAAGATTCTTAGGCCTTGCCAATTTCTATCGTAGGTTCATGTTGGGATTCTCCCATATTGCATGGGACCTCAGTCAACTAACCAAATGTGTTGGTAAGGAAAAATTTGTGTGGGGCTTGTCCCAACAAAAAGCATTCGATGTTATGAAGCATTGCTTATGTTCAGCACCAGTTCTCTCATTACCTGGCCTGCAACATCCCTTTGAGATCGAGATAGATGCTTCAGACTATGTTGTGGGCGCAATCCTCACTCAGCACGACCACCTCGTGGCCTATCATAGTGAGACATTATCAGATGTCCTCCCTAAATACCCTACTTACGACAAAGAAATGTACTCCATTGTGCAATATTTTTTTCATTGGAGCCATTACATTCTCGGGAAGGAGATATTCATCCACACTGATCATAAGCCGCTGCAGTTCATGTAGACACAAGGAAAATTGCAGAATGACCGCCATCAGAAGTGGTCCACATATTTGCAGCAGTTCCACCTCAACATCAAGTATAAACTAGGAAGTACCAACCAAGCTGTCGATTGCCTCATCCAACCTCCAGTCGTGACACTCACCACAATGCTAGACTCTTGTGCCCATGAGACCTCTGAGTGGATCCACCTCTATGAGACGGATCCCGACTTTTCCAACACCTTCCAGATGTTGGGCACCAACACAGTTGTCAATAGTTTTAATATTCAGGACGGGTTGTTGTGCCATCTAGGATATATTTGTGTTCCATCAAGTGAGTGAGTGAAGATTATTTGGGAATCCCACTACAATCAGGTGTCAAGACACTTCAGTTTGGAAAAGATAATGGCAGTGTTGCACCGACATTTCTACTGGCGGAAACTTCGACAGGATGTTAGCAAGTATATTCGGTCCTGCACTACCTACATTATTGTCGAACCGGTCATCAAGAAACAAGGCATGTACACTCCTCTTCCTACTACTAACAGGCCCGGGTAATCCATATCAATGGACTACATGCCGGGGCTCCCTTCCACCAAGCAAGGAAATCACTGTGTTTTGTGGTTGTTGATCGCTTTTCCAAAATGGCAATTTTGGCCGCCTGTAAGAAGAGAATCACAGCGGAGGACACTACCAAGATTTTCTTTGAAGGACTGTGGATACACTTTGGGATCCCACAAACTATTATCTCATATTGGGACAATTGGTTCCTCAACACATTATGGTTGACCCTCTGGTCACTGTTGAACACCAAGCTCACCAAGTCCATTGCCTTCCACCCCTACATGGATGGCCAAACCGAAGTCATCAACCAGATGATCGTGCACATCCTGTGCATGTACAATTCCAAGCACCCTCACACCTGGGATGATATTTTTCCCTATGTTCAGCACGGCTACAATAGATCTATACATAGGTCAACCGGCCACAACTCCTTTCAAGTAGGGTTGGGATTTCAAGAATTGAGTCCCATGGATGTTACACTACCCCTTCCGGCCACCCAAGCAGACTCGTCACATGCTCCAACTGCAGTTGACAAAGCCATATGTTTCATTAAGTGGATCCAACACATCTGTCAATAGGTTCAAGATATTTTACATGAGACCAATGCCAAGTAAAAGCAGCGCCATGATCAACACCAGGTGTCACACTAGTTTCGGGTGAGAGACAAAGTTTGGTTGCATTTGCAGAAAAAATGCCTTACAGATCCTCATCGAAATCTTTGTCCACTCTGTTATGGGCCTTACACATTTACCAAGGTTGTGGGTGACAATGATTTTGAGCTCAACCTTCCCCCCCTTCCTTGGCTTGCACCCAGAGTTCAATGTAGACCTCCTTCGGCCTTATTTTCCACCATTATTGGACACCTCAGAGATAGCATAAAGGTTGACACCAATAGATCTCAACCATGAATGCATGAAAAATGCATCCATGGATCATATCGTGGACACATAGGTCAAGGAACTCGCCAACAGAGAATCCATATTTATCGGGTTGTCAAAGCAGGGCAACAACTGCACCAAGGCAAGTGGCTCACACGGGGACAAATTCAACAGAAAATTCCTCATTTGATGGGGGAACTCAATGCAATGGAGACCATTGATTCCTAAGGAGGAAGGATTGATCTAGTTTCATATCAGTGGCCACCCACCTTTTCCAATTGGCTCAAAATAGTTTTTTGGCAATTTACTATTTTTAGCAGTTTTTAACTTCTCAGGCCAGTTTGAGGGCCTAAACAATTTTTTTTCATAATCGGGCACCTTAATGACATTTAAAGGATCTGGTTGAGCCCCCTAAATGAATCTCCTCATCAATACCTTATCAACGAGCTATCGTGGGCCCTAAATGGAGATCGTATGCAAATGATACAGTTACGGGAAGTTAATGTACTAACTTACCCCAACGCGGCCCACATGACTTTTGACGCTTCATCTCCTAGGGTTAGGTTTTTTATGTCTAGGGTTTTGGCATTCATATTTATTGTAAAAAATATTTCAGAGGCTCATTGTACAGATCTTCTTGCGAATGAGCATAGTCATTACATCTCTCCTCAGAGATAAGCTGCCACCATTCTAGCAAGATTGTTTTCAGTCTGCATTTTACAGTTTTCAGCATATTTCTTATTTAATAGAAGTCAAGTTTTACTGTATCTCTGTTATTTTTCACTGTGTCTTTGTGTTAACATTATAAATCTATGGTTCCATTTTGTTCCGCTCATAAATCAGGATCAGTGGTATCAGAGCGGTCTGCTCCTTGTCATTTTTAATGCATGTCCCCGACGCGGTCAGGGTATAGAGAGTTGGGTCTCGAGATTATTTCTCATGAGGACAACTACTCCTACACACTCAAGAAACCATCCATGGGGGGGGGGGAATAAATACAACCGGACAGGAGATCCTTTCAAAATGTTTCTCAAGGAAGCCCTTGAGCGACAGAGGAACGAGATGATGGACAGCTTCGAACAAATCCTTCGACGACTGCCAACAAGCGATGCATCCACCTCAAGTGGAACCACCACCCCCTTTAAGGTATAGATCAATTTTGATATTCCTATATTTGAAGTTCAAATAGATGTTGATGCCGTAGATAAATGGTTAAACCTTCTAGAAGGGTATTTTTTGTCCACAACTTTTCCGATAGAGAAAATATTATATTTGCACTCCTCGAGGTCGTCCCTCACATCAAAGATTGATGGGATACTTTCTGTGACCAAAATGAAATAGAACGATCCACATTATTTGTAGTTTCACCCACTTGGGATTCCTTCAGGGATGCTATTAAGAAACAATACTACTCTTTTGGAAGTTATGACGACTTGTATACAAGATGGACCACACTGCAGTAGGAAAGAGACCAAATAGTTCCAGAGTTCACCAATGTCTTCCATACCTTGCACACCAATTTGGGTATCAAATATTCCAAGTGACATATGGTTCTCAAGTATCGCGGTGGTCTACATAGATACATCCAGGAAGAAATCGAGTTTTTGGACATCTCGTCCTTAGGCATGGCCTATCGATATGTTGTCAAAATCGAGTAGAAGCTTAAACAAAAGATGTGGCAGGCTGGGTCTAGGAAACCCTCACAGCAAACGCAGAGCAAGGGAAGTTGTAACCTGCAGAACAAAGGATAGAGAAAACATGGGAAAACTCTTGACAACCATTCCAAGCCGCAAGCAAAGAAGGACAATGGGAAGTCGAAGAAAGTTATCGGGAGTGGTGTGACTTTCATACGAGCCCCTGGCATAACATTGTTGATTGTCTCTCAAAGCAGTCATTAGTGACTTAAGTAAAAGCCTCTGAATCAGATGCGGGTTCCAATTTTGAGTTAGAACCAGAGAAGGTGAGATGGATCATTGACGCGGAACCCATTGCCACCACTGTTACCACCAACATTGAGCTCGGTGAACCTGATGAGCCAAAGGAAGGTGAGCGCCTGTTTCATTCATAGATGTGGATGAAAGGCACTCCACTGCACTTCATCATTGATAGCAGTAGCCAGAAGAAACCCATCTCAAAGGTGGTCGTCAAGCGACTAGCCCTGCCGGCAATGCTGCACCCGCAGCCCTACACCATTGGATGGCTCCATTAGGGAAGCTATCTTCGTGTCCGCTAACGGTGTTTCCTGTCATACGACATCAAGCCATTCAAAGATGAGGTATTTTTGGATGTCACTCCCCATGAAGTTTGTAATGTTCTTTTGGGCCAACCTCATTTATGGAAACGTCATGTTGTATATTAGTCTAGGAATCACTGTGTTATTATTACTTTGAATGGGAAATTGTACAGCATACCCGAGGTAGTCCCACTTACTGTTATTTCCTTTATCTTTGCCAAGCAATGCAGGAAGGTCATTTCTTAGACTGAGAAGTTTGTATTCTTCATGATTCTCTCTCAGAGTGAGTGAAAGGTTGTAGCCATATCCATGGCCTCCACGACCGACCTCTCCACGCAACAGAAGCAAGTGGATAAGGTTGTGGAAGAATACAAAGACATATTATCATCACCTACTGGGGTACCTCTTCACTGTCAGGTCAGGCATCCCATTGATCTTACCCTCAGTGCACCGCTACCAAATGGGCCAGTCTATCATCACTCTCTTCTAGAAAATGAGGACATCGAGCATCATATCTAAGAGTTTCTCCACAAGGGACACATCCGACCCAGCTCATCACCTTGTGGAAGCCAATCGTGTTGGTGCAGAAGAAAGACGACACCTAGCAACTCTGCATTGATTATTGGGCACTAAAAAAAATCACATTCAGGAATCGATACGCGATTCCCCGAATCGACGATCTCCTTGATCATCTCAAGGGGGGAAAATGCTTCAGTAAGATTGATTTGAAGTATGGCTACCATCAGGTCCCAATAGAACAGACAGATATATGGAAAACTACCTTCAAGACAAAAGAAGGTATTTTTGAATGGATGGTCATGCCCTTTGGTTTGATGAATTCCCCAACAACTTTCATGAGGTTGATGGACAATATCCTGCGGCATTTCATTAATTCTTTTGCAATGGTGTATCTATATGAGATCCTCATCTACAGCAAGACTTGGGTAGAACACTTGCATCTTATTCAACAGGTTTTGCACACTCTGTGGTAGCACAAGTTATATGCCAACTTGGAAAAATTCTCCTTCGACATGGACGGGGTCTAGTACCTAGGCTACATTGTTGATGTGCATGGTGTGCATGTTGATCTAGCCAAGATCCAAGTCATTTGTGACTCGCCAAATCCAACCACACTCACTGAGCTTAGGAGCTTCGGAGCTTCTTAGGCCTTTCCAATTTCTACCATAGGTTCATGTTGGGATTCTCCCATATTGCATGGGCCCTCGGTCAAATAACCAGAGGTGGTGGTAAGGAAAATTTTGTGTGGGAATTGTCCCAATAGAAAGAGTTCGATGATCTGAAGTAGTGCTTATGTTCAGCACCAGTGCTCTCATTACCTAACCTGCAATAGCCCTTTGAGATCGAGACAAATGCTTTAGACTATGTTGTGGGTGCAGTCCTCACTCAGCACAGCCACCCTGTGGCCTATCATATTGAGACACTATCAGATATTGTTCATAAGTACCCTACTTACGAAAAATAAATGTACTCCATTGTGCAAGCCTACCACCAGTGGAGGCATTGCATTCTCAAGAATGAGACAATCATCCACACTGATCATAATCTGTTGCAGTTCTTGCAGACACAAGGCAAATTGCAGAATGACCAACATCAAAAGTTCTCCACATATTTCCAGCAGTTCCACCTCAACACAAACTATAAAACAAGAAGTAACAATCAAGTCATTGATTTCCTCATGCGACATCCATTCACGGCAATCACCATGATGCTAAACTCTTGTGGCCATGAGACCTTCGGGAGGACCCACCTCTAAGAGACGAATCTCGACTTTACCAACACCCACTAGATGTTGGGCACCAACACAACTGTAAATAATTTCCATATTCAGGACAGGTTGTTGTGCCATTTGGGGCATCTCTGCATTCCATCAAACAAGTGAGCAAAGATGATTTGGGAATCCCACTACAGTCGGGTGGTAGGACAGTTCGGCATGGAAAAGACAGTGGCAATGTTGCAGTAACATTTCTACTGGATGAAACTTCAACAAGATGTCAGTAAGTATATCCATACATGCACTCCCTGCGTTATTTCCAAACTGTCCATCAAGAAACAAGGCATGTACACTCCTATGCCTACTCCTGACATGCCCAGGGAATCCATATAAATGGACTACATGTCAGGCCACCCTTCCACCAGGCAGGGAAATGACTGTGTTTTCTGGTTGTTGATAGCTTTTCCAAGATAGCGATTTAGGTCACGTGCAAGAAATTATCACAGCGAAGGACACTGCCAAGATTTTCTTTGAATGAGTGTGGGTGCAATTTGGGATCCCACAAACCATTATCTCAAATTGGGACAATCAGTTCCTCAACACATTCTGGTTGAGCCTCTGGTCACTACTGGACACCAAGCTCAGCAAGTCCACTTCCTTCCACCCCTAAACGGATGGCCAAACCGATGTCATCAACCAAATGATCATGCACATCATGTGCATGTACAACTCCAAGCACCCTTGCACCAGGGATGAGAGTCTTCCCTATGTTCAGAATAGCTACAACAGAGCCATACATAGCTCAACCTGCCACAACCCCTTTCACCTAGGGTTGGGATTTCAACCATTGGGTCCCATGGATGTTGCACTACCACTTGCGGCCACCCAGGAAGACTCGTCACATGCTCCAACTATAGCTGACAAGGCCACCGGGTTCATTGAGCAGATCTAGCACATCCACCAACAGGTTCAGGATATTTTACAAAAGTCCAATGCCAAGTACAAGCGGCGTCATGATCAACATCGTGTGCCACACTAGTTTCGAATGGGAGACAAAGTTTGGTTGCACTTGCAAAAAGAATGTTGTGTAGGGTATTATTGGAAGCTTCCTATACTCCATTATGGGCCTTACACCATTACCAAGGTTGTGGGTGACAATGCTTTTGATCTCAACCTACCCCCCTTCCTTGTCTTGCACCCAGTGTTCAATGTGGACCTCCTTCAGCCTTATTTTCCACCATTATTGGACACCTCAGAGATAGCAGAATAGTTGATACCAATAGAGCTCAACCCTGATTGCATGGAACAAGAATCCACGAATCAGATCGTGGGCACACAAGTCAAGGGCACTCACCAGTAGAGGATCTAACTTTATCAGGTTGTCAAAGCAGGGTAGCTCCTGCACCAAAGCAAGTGGCTTACCTGGGGCCAAATTCAATAGAAATTTCCCCATATGATGGGGGCACTCAACGCAATGGAGACCATTACTTCCCAAGGAGGGAGGATTGATCCAAGTGGATATTAGTGGCCACCCACCTTTTCCAACTGGCTCAAAACAATTTTCTGGCAATTTTGGCAATTTACTATTTTTAGTAGTTTTTAACTTTTGGGGCTACTTTGAGAGCCTAAATGACGTTTTTTCATGATTGAGAACCTCAATAATATCCAAATTCTCTAGTTGAGCACCCTAAATGAATCTCCTCATCAAAAAATTTCCAACGAGTTATCGTGGGACCTAAACAGAGATCGTATGCAAAAGTTACGACCTCGGGAAGTTAATGTACTAACTTACCCCAACGGGGCCCACATAACTTTTGGCACTTCATCTCCTAGGGTTAGGTTTTTGGATGTCTAGGGTTTTTGCATTCATCTTTATTGTAAAAAGGATTTCAGAGCCTCATTGTATTGGTCTTCCTACAAATGAGAGTAGTTGTCACATCTCTCCTCAGAGATAAGCTACCACCATTCTAGCAAGCTTGTTTTCAGTCTATATTTTATAGTTTTCAGCATAGTTCTTATTTAATAGATGTCAAGTTTTATTGTATCTCTATTATTGTTCACTGTGTCTCTGCGTTAACATTATAAATCTGTGGTTTCATTTTGTTCCACTCATAAATCTGGATCAGTGGTACAAGAGCGGTCTGCTCCTTGTCATTTTTTAATGTATGTCCCCAACGTGGTCAGGGTGTAGAGATTTGGGTCTCAAGCTTATTTCTCATGTGGACAACTACTCTCGCACGCCCAAGAAACCACCCATGGAAGGCAAAAATAAAGACGACAGGACATGAGATCCTTTCAAAAAAATCTCGAGGAATCCCTTGAGCGACAAAGGAATGAGAAGATGGACAGTGTCGCACAAATCCTTTGACGACTGCCAAAAAGCGACGCATCCACCTCAAGTGGAAGTGCCACCCCCTTAAAGGTATAGATCAATTTTTATATTCCTATATTTGAAGGTCAAATATATGTGGATTTTGTAGATAAATGGTTAAACCTTCTAGAAGGGTATTTTTTAGTTCACAACTTTTTCGATAGAGAAAATATTATATTTGCGCTCCTCAAGGTCGTCCCCCATGTCAAAGATTGGTGGGAGAATTTATGTGAGAAAAATGAAATAGAAGGATCCACATTATTTGCAGTTTCACCCACTTGGGATTCCTTCAGGGATGTTATTAAGGAACAATGCTACCATGTTGGAAGTTATGATGACTTGTATACAAGATGGACCACATTGCGGCAGGAAAGAGACCAAACAGTCCCAAAGTTCACCAATGTCTTCCATAACTTGCGCACCAAGATGGGTATCAAATATTATGAGTGACATCTGGTGCTCAAGTATCACGTTGGTATGCATAGATACATCTAGAAAGAAATGGAGTTTTTGGACATCTCGTCCTTGGGCTCGGCCTATCGATATGTCGTCAAAATCGTGAAGAAGCTTAAACAAAAGACGCCACAATTTGGGTCTGCGAACCCATTACAGCAGATGCATGGAAAGAGAAAACCTAACTCGTGGAACAAAGGACAAATCAAATATGAGTAACCTCATGACAACTAGTCCAAGCTGCAAGCAAAGAAGGACAATGGGAAGACGAAGAAAGATACCGAGAAGTCGTGCAACTTCCATAACAGCCCCTGGCATAACACTGTTGATTTCCACTCAAAGCAATGATTAGTGGTTGAAGTAAAATCATATGAATCAGATGCAGGTTCTAACTTTGAGTCAGAACCTGAGAAGGGGATACGGATCATTGACACGGAACCCAGTGCCACTATTGCTACCACCAAGATCCAACCCGGTGAACTTGATGAGCTAGAGGAAGGTGAGTGCCTCTTTCATTCATAGATGTGGGTGTAAGGCACTCCACTGCACTTCAATGTTGATAGCGGTAGCCAGAAGAACCTCATCTAAGCAAAATTCGTCAAGGAGCTACCCCTGCCGATAAAGCTGCACCCGCAGCCCTACACCATCGGATGGCTTTGTTAAGGAAGCGATCTTCGTGTCATCCAACAATGTCATTTGTCGTATGACATCAAGGCATTCAAATATGAGGTATTGTGCGATGTTTCTCCCTTGAAGTTTGTGGTGTTCTTTTGGGCCCACCTTAATTATTGAAATGTCATGTTGTATATGAGTATAGTCCCTACATGATACCCGAGGTAGTCCCACCTAGTGTTATTTCCTTGATCTCTTCCAAGCAATGAAGGAAGGTCATTTCTCAGACCGAGAATTTTGTCTTCTTCTTCATTCACTCTCAGAATGAGGGAAAGGTTGTAGCCACATCCATGGCCTCCGCGACCGACCCCTCCATGCATCAAAAGCAAGTGGAAAAGATCATGGAAGAATACAAAGATATCTTCTCATCACCTATCGGAGTACCTCTGCACTGTCAGGTCAAGCATCCCATTGATCTTACTTCTGGCGCACCAGTCCCAAATGGGCCTGACTATCGTTGCTCTCTGCTATAAAATGAGGAGATAAAGCATGAGATCCAAGAACTGCTCTACAAGGGGCACATCTGACCCATCTCATCACCTTGTGGAAGCCCAATCGTGTTGGTGCAAAACAAATACAAGACCTGGAGACTCTGCATTGACTACATGGCTCTAAACAAAATCACAGTCAGGGACCGGTACCCGATTCCCCGTATCGACGATATCCTTGATTAGCTCAAGGGGGAACAATACTTTAGTAAGACTGATTTGAAGTCTGGATACCATCAGGTCCCAATAGAACAAATAGATGTATGGAAAATTGCCTTGAAGACAAAAGAAGGTCTTTTTGAATGGTTGGTCATGCCCTTTGGTTTGACGAATGCCCCAGCAATTTCACGAGGTTGATTGATGATATCATGCGGCCTTTCACTAATTATTTTGTGGTGGTGTATCTCAATGACATCCTCATCTACAGAAAGAATTGGGTAGAACTCTTGCAACATATTCAGCAGGTTATGCACACTCTGCGGCGACACAAGATACATGTCAACTTGGAAAAATGCTCCTTCGGCATGGACGGGGTCCAGTACCTAGGCTACATTGTCGATGTGCATGGTGTGCTTGTTGATCCATCTAAGATCCAACTCATCCGTGACTCGCTAGCCTCAACCACGCTCATTGAACTTCGGAGCTTCTTAGGCCTTGCCAATTTCTATCATAGGTTCATGTTGGGATTCTCCCATATTGCATGGGACCTCAGTCAAATAACCATAGGTGGTGGTAAGTAAAAATTTGTGTGGGGCCTATCCGAACAGAAAGCATTCAATGATCTAATGTAGTGCTTGTGTTCAGCACCAGTGCTCTCATTACGTGACCTGCAACATCCCTTTGAGATCAAGACAAATGCTTTAGACTATGTTGTGAGCAGAGTCCTCACTCAGCACGACCACCCTATGGCCTATCTTAGTGAGACATTATCAGATGTCGTTCGTAAGTACCCTAGTTATGACAAAGAAACGTACTCCATTATGAAAGCCTGCCGCCAATGGAGGCATTACATTCTCAGGAAGGAGATGGTCATCCACATTGATCGTAAGTCATTGTAGTTCATGCAAACACAAGACAAATTGCAGAATGACCACCATCAAAAGTGGTCCACATATTTGTAGTAGTTCCACATCAACATCAACTATAAAATAGGAAGTGCCAACTAAGTCATTGATTTCCTTAGCCGACCTCCAGTCACGGCAATCACCACAGTGCTAGACTCTTGCGACCATGAGACCTTCGGTGGCCCCACCTCTATGAGACGGATCCTGACTTTTCCAACACCCACCAGATGTTGGGCACCAACACATCTATAGATAATTTCCATATTCAAGATGGGTTGTTGTGCCATCTGGACTATCTCTGTGTTCAATCAAGCAAGCAAGCGAAGCTGATTCGGTAAGCCCACTACAGTCGGGTGGCAGGACACTTCGGCGTGGAAAAGATAGTGGCAGTGCTACAGCGACATTTCTACTGGTCGAAACTTTAACAAGATGTCAGCAAGTATATTCAGTCCTGCACTGCCTGCGCTTTTGCCAAACCGACCATCAAGAAACAAGGCATGTACACTCCTCTACCTACTCCTGACAGACTTGGGGAATCCATATCAATGGACTACATGTCAGGCCTCCCTTCCACCAGGTGGGGAAATGACTGTGTTTTTGTGGTTGTTGATCACTTTTCCAAGATGGCAATTTTGGCTGCCTGCAAGAAAAGCATCGCGGCGAAGGACACTACCAAGATTTTCTTTGAACGATTATGGGTACACTTTGGGATCCCACACACCATTATCTCAAATCGGGACAGTCGGTTCCTCAACACATTTTGGTCAAGCCTCTAGTCATTGTTGGACACCAAGCTCACCAAGTCCATTGCCTTCCACCCCCAAACAGATAGTCAAACCGAGGTTGTCAACCGGCTCGGTTTCAAGTGGGAGACAAAGTTTGGTTGCACTTGTAGAAAGAATGCCTTGCAGGGCCTCATCAAAAGCTTCATCCACTCCTTTATGGGCCTTACACCATTACCAAGGTTGTGGGTGACAATGATTTTGAGCCGAACCTGTCCCCCTTCCTTGGATTGCACCTAGTGTTCAATGTGGACCTCCTTCGGCCTTATTTTCCAACATTATTGGACACCTCGGAGATAACAGAACAGTTGACACCAACATAGATCAACTCTGACTACAAGGAATAGGCATCCACAGATCAAATCATGGACACACGGGTCAAGGGCACTTGCAAGCAAAGGATCCATCTTTATCGGGTTGTCAAAGTAGGGTAGCTCCTACACCAAGGCAAGTGGCTCAGCCGTGGCCAAATTCAACACAAATTTCCTCATATGATGGGGGAAATCAATGCAATGGATACCATTGCTTCCTAAGGAGGGAATATTGATCCATTTGGATATCGGTGGCCACCCACCTTTTCCAACTGGCTCAAAACATTTTTCTCACAATTTTGGCAATTTACTATTTTTAGTAGTTTTTAACTTATGGGGCCAGTTTGAGGGCCTAAATGACATTATTTCATGATCGGGCACCTTAAAAATTAACAACGACTCTAATTCATCCCCCTAAATGAATCTCCTCATCAATACCTTTCCAACGATCTATCGTGGGCCCTAAACGGAGATCGTATGCAAAAGTTACTAACCCGGGAAGTTAATGTACTAACTTACCCCAACGGTACCCACATGACTTTTGGCACTTCTTCTCCTAGGGTTAGGGTTTTGGATGTCTAGGGTTTTGGAATTCATCATTATTGTGAAAAGGCATTCAGAGCCTCATTGTATTGATCTTCTTGCGAATGAGCATAGCCATCACATCTCTTCTCAGAGATAAGCTGCCACCATTCTAGCAAGCTTGTTTTCAGTCTGCATTTTACAGTTTTCAACATATTTCTTATATAATAGAAGTCAAGTTTTATTGTATCTATGTTATTGTTCACTGTGTCTCTATGTTAACATTATAAATCTGTGGTTTCATTTCATTCTGCTCATAAATATGGATCAGAGGAGGACCAGATCTCTGTTTCAGGATCCTCCTCATGTACTCATTGCCACTGAACCCATGATGCCTTTGCATTCTTATATGGTTCGGTATTCAGACCCGCAGTCTTATTGAGAGGCTACAGGGAACCCCTTCTGGGAATCATCCATGCAGGAGGAGTACAACTTGCTCCTCGAGAACCAGACTTGGGATCTGGTTTCGCTTCTTTTAGACAAGAAGATTTTCAGATGCAATGTGTCTACATGACCAAAAAGGTAGCGAACAGAAATGTGAGCAGACACAAGGCAAGACTGTTTGCCAAGGGATTTCAATAGATCCACAAGATCGACTATGATGAGGCTTTTGCTCCAGTATCAAAGTTATATTCTATCGGGTTGGCCCTTTCCATTGGAGCAACCAGGGGATGGCAAGTACATCAAATGGACGTGAAGAATTCTTTTTTTCACAGGGATCTCTTAGAGGAGATTTATATGTAGCAACCGTCGGGATTCATATAGAATTCATCTTTATTGTGCCGACTAAAAAAGTCACTTTATGGCCTCAAGAAGGTGCCTAGAGCATGGTACGCAAATATGGACTCCTACTTGCTCTCCAAGAATTTTGTCAGATGCAAATTCAATTCAAATGTCTACATGTTGAGGACCACTAACTCACATTTGATCCTAGTCTTGTATGGGGATGATTTTTTTATCACCTACAGCTTGATGTTAATGATTGTTGCAGTCAAGGGAATTCTTCATGATAAGTTTTCGATGATGGACATGGGTCTACTCCATTTCTTTCTTGGTCTTGAGATCAGCTAGGATGCTTCAGGAATCAAGCTATCTTAGGCTAAGTATGCTCGGGATATCATGGAGAGATTCCAAATGATAGACTGCAAGTCTGTACCTACCCCCTTCTTATCTGGGGTTAGACTTGAGGATTGTGGGGATACACTGGTGGTGGACAACACCTCGTATTGACAGCTTGTGGGGAGTCTTTTGTACCTCACCCACACCCGACGAAATCTATCATATGCAGTAGGGGTCGTCTCTAGGTACATGCAGGAGCCACATGAGTTACACTGGAAGGTTTCCAAGCACATCCTTAGATACGTTCAGGGCATCATCAATTATGGGATCCACTATGTAGCAGGTTGCAAGTTGGATCTCATAGACTTCATTGGTTCTTACTGGGTCGGCGATGGCACCGATCACAAGTCCACCTCGGGTAAATGTTGGTCAAGCAAAAAGCAATCAACTATTGCTCTATCTTCAATAGAGGTCGAGTACATGGGACCAGTCAACATCACCATCTAGGCATTGTGGCTATAGAACTTCCTCACCGAGCTCGACATTCAGTTCCATCGTTCGACTGTGATATGGTGTGACAATGAGAGTACACTCAAATTCTGTCGAGATCCAGTACATAGACAACGGACAAAGCATATCGAGATCCAAATGCATTTTATCAAGGACCTGGCTCATGACAGGGTCATCGATTTGCAGTATTTCCCTTCCACCAAGCAAACTGTCGATATCTTCAACAATACTTTCACTGAGCAAAAATTACATAGTTTGCGTGATCGTCTTGGAGTGAAGGACACAGTTGCCTAGTAACTGTCTTTCTCTTCTTTTGATACATTGTATTTTGAGGGGGGGGTTCCCATGAGGTTTTACCTCTTTCCTCACTTTATTTAAATGTTCATTAGTTGCATTATTCATAGGTACCTAACATGGCCTCTATTTCCAAGACCCATTCATTATGTATACTCCCTAGTAGTGTTCAAGGGGGGTGTTGGAGATATTACACATGCCTAGAATTTTCCTTTCATTTTCTTTTCCTAAGTTTATTTGGCTATGTTGAGGGTCCTTTAGTCTGAGATATTCTCCCCTCATTGAGGCTATTCTCCCCTAGACAAGGGTGCCACATGTTAGTGTATTGATTTTCAAGGTAGGGTTATAGGTTTGTCAAGAGTTTCCAAAGTCATGCTTTGGTATTGGGAAGACCAACGCATTCCTAATTGAGTCATTGAATGTGTATGTTTTCAAAGATTTTTGTCTTATGAAATTTTTCAAGGTCTTTTGGTCATTGGTGTAAGATTGTTGATATAAACTCTAAAGTGGTATGTCAAAAAGAGTCAAGTCATAAAGTCTAGGTGAAAGGTTTTTGAAAGGGATTTCATGGAAAATAATGACACATTATGAAAGATAGAGAGTCATCCAAGGTCATCGTGTCATATTTTTTATCTTTCAAAATGATTTTTCGTACTTGGCCAGTAAAAAAATGCACACGTTGTGTAAATTCGCTGCTCAAATTTCTTGGCACTACCCAAACAATCATGACATCCCAAACGGTCTAATCACACTTGAAATCAAGTTTGCTCGGCATATGAACATCTTTCCCCTCCTATTTTTCATGTAAAAGTCTTTCTGCCATTGATCATACTCTTTTCCCTTGGTGAATTCAAAAGACTCCACCTACTACTCAAACTCTGTCCCGCTCGCTATGAAAGCTCTGTATGGTCGCTAAGCAAATTTCACACAGTAATCGCACGCTACGCATCCTTTGTTTCTCAAAACTCTGTTGTGCAAAGACTGAGGGGTTTTGTTTTGTGTCTAATAAGTATCATGTGCCTATATGCATTAGATCTAAAGACTTGCTTATCGTATTGTTGAGTCCTTTGATACAATTGAGTAAACCCTAATCTTGTTTTCCGTTGTGTAAAGTTCCATGTCAGAGATTTATCCATTGAAACTCCTTTTCCTTATCAGTCTCAGTGTTTTTTTCCTACATCTGCAGCATGGCAACTCAAGAGAAAAATAAATACAATAAAGGAGATAGTGTGTTGAGATGTGAGCCACAAAGCTTGAAATTGGTAAATTTTGATCCATCATTTAGGGTTTCCTTTGAATAGTTGGGTGCATGAGATTTTGCGAAAAGATTCAAGGGTTCAATGTGCAGTCAACGAAGGACTTTGCCCTCAACTTCAATGGTGTCCAAACAAAAATTGTTGAAATTACTTTCTAGGTATCAGAGGAGACAGTAGTTGCTGCAATCGAGATTCCAATTCAAGGGGAGAAATGGTTTAAAGGTATGCCTCTTGATCCAGCTTTCTACACTGATTTCTTGAAACCCAAGTACAAAAAGCAAAATTTTGGTGCTACTATTCCAAGAGAATGCATATTGGAGCATTATGAAAAGTTGTTAAGAGTGTTTCAGCGATATTTCAATTGTGAGGGCAGGTTTGACAGAGTATACCAGTATCATATAAGGCTTTTAATGCATTTCACGGCAAATAATCTTTTAAATTTACTATTTTACCTATACAGAAGCTTAGGTAAAATGACAGACAAAGTATATGCTGGGGTTGATAAGCTTAAAACCAGTTTGTTTCATTTCTCTTTGGTAAAGTCACTAGTGTTAGAAGAACTCAAGAAATTGGACAGAGAATGTGATTCTTTCTTAGCTTCAGCAAGCATTCCTTTAGACCCCAAAGGAGAAACTCCCTCATCTGCTGAGAAAGTGACCTCTAAAGATTGAAATGGGAAAGAGAAAAGGCATGCAGAACAGGGCATAGGGAAAGGAAAATAAATTCAAGATACTTCACCAAGCCAACAAGCTAAGAAGAAAGGTAGAAAGCTACACTTTGTTGATGAGGTGGATGAAACACCAAAAACGATTAGTCCAATCACATTGTCAGCTGCCAAAAGACTACATGTACCTACCTTGCATACACAATTTGTTGAACACACAGTTCAAGAAGTGGATAAAGATCAGATGCAGTCAGGAGAGAAAGACCAAATAATCATAGAATTACAAGATCAACTTAAAGAATCTCAACATGTCATAGCTCAGTCCTATCATGAAAACAGGGAAATGAAGAGGAAATTGGTTGAAATGGTTTCTAATATTCAAACACCAAGGGATGAAATAGGTTTAAAGAACGAATCAACTTCAAAGGTTCCAGGTGGTTCTAAAGGGAAAGAAATCAGGGAAAGTCCTAAAACAGTGGAGTTTACTAAACCTACAACCCCTTTAACAAGATCCTCAGCCAGAAAGATAAGTTCAGAATATAAGCCTGTAGAGGAAACACATGCACATGGCCAGCTTGTATCAATTGAAAAGATCCATACTTCACCTGGAGAGGGTGAGAAACTGTCAAGTGGCTCAACAAGTAATTAATTGAAGCAGAAGATCTGATTATCCAGCTCAGGGAAGAGAACAGAATGGCAGAACTAAAGTTTAAGAAACACTTTCAAGACTATGGACCAGCCATCAACATCGCCTGTGCAGCTCTCTCAAATGCCCAGTCAAAGTTGAGAAGAAATGCACTTTTGTTTAGACAAGCGAGAAACATGAAAAGATAGAATGTGTCATTGAGAAAAGAAATAGGTCTCTGAGAATAAGGATAAAGGTTGATGATGAAGCCATGGGAAAGTTAGACCTACTCATAGAGGTGGTTGAGATATAGATTTCATGTTTTCACAGTTTTGCCTTTTGATAAACTAAGGGTTAATCTGTTTTGAGATTTTGTCTAGAAAAGTAGCCTTGTACAGAACTTGTGTAGCGAGCTCACGTTACGCAAGTGTTGAAAGTACACAAACGATTAAAGTACAATGGGTAATGCTTGGTGGAGGATATAACAATCATTTTCAGCCTCCAAAAATTTTGTAGCCGCCACATGAATGAAGTTTATTGAAGAAGACGAATTCACTGTGTAAACTCGCTACACAACTGTTGATGGTTGCAGTTACACAGTGAGCTGCAGTGGATCGCTACACAAATTTTTCAGGGATCCTGGTTAGCATTCAAATCATCATTAGATTCACCTCCAACTGTACAAGATGACTCACATCAGTTTCAAAGTTGAAAATATATAGGAGAATATTTATTGTCAAGATATTGTTGTGCATTAAATATGGTCAAAGCGAACTTCTATTTTTAGCAAGTGGTTTGGAGTTTGTTCCTTCATTGATGTAACCAAATCCAAAATTAAAGAATATTAGTGAAGTTCAAATCATCTAGCCTAGGGATGTATTTTTCTTATATATTTGATCATTTTGAATGTAAAAAGGGTTGGCAGAAGAAAAAAGGAGTTTTGTCTTGAACATTGTGTAAATTTGCTGAAGTTAAATAAAATATTAGTGCAAAAGTCCAGTACTTTCATACCAAAGATTCTCGTGGTGGTGATCTGAAGTGTGTGTTCTCTTTCATGTATGTACTTCTTGTTTTCTTTCTCTTTTAATTTGCAATTCTTATATGCTTCGATTGGAAAACTAATGGTCTAAAATTCATTTGATATTGATGCTTTAGATTCAAGCAATTTAAGTATTGTCACCTCTTCTCAACTCAATTGGATTTCATCTTAGTTGGTGTTGTGAATGTTGTTATTTGTTTTTCTCCTTCTTCCTTCATATAACAACAACTTTTAAAACTAAAAGATTATCACCTATCTAGCCTCTGCTTCCTTGATAGTACTACCTACAAGTCACTGATATTTCCTTTGCTTCAAAGTTGACTCCATTTCCCAACAGATTATGTAATATACTAGATATAAAATGTATGCAGGATAGAAATAAAATGCTAGTATTGGCAGAATAACAACAATATAACCAGAACATTCACTATAATAACACTGAAATGATATAAGAATAACAACAGAAATAACACTTTGAATCTGAAAGCAATGTTCACGAGCCTCTTCAAGGGGGCAACCTCCAGTTGAGCAGAGCTCTATTACAATAATATCCAAGGTAGGGTTCTCATACCCTCGACTCCTATTTATACTAAAAAGAAGCATCTAGAGGAAGATCCTTCTAGAAGTGGAAGCTTCTATTAGGTCTTCTTACATCCGCCTTATTCTATTTTATTGAAAGGCCTTATTAATATTGACCTTTATTACATCTGAATATATTGTTCTACCTATGTGCGGGTTAGGACCCTAACATGTTCGCCCCCTTAAAAACATCCTTGTCCTCAAGGTTTGAGATGAGGAAATTGTTGCAGAATGGTAGCTGGTTCCCAAGTGGCGTCTGCTGGAGTTGTATCTTTCCACTGGACTAGAACTTCCTTAATGGTTCTCTGACGTAGGCGACGCTCACGCTGGTCCAAAACTGCTTCTCGTTGTAGCCAAATGGATCCTTCTTCAGCTAACTCTGGAAGGTTGGTTTGAATTTGGCACTTAGCTCCAATCACCTTCTTTAAGCGTGAAACATGAAAAACAGGATGTAGCTTCGAATGGTTTGGCAAAGCTAACTGATAGGCGACTTGTCCCACACGCTTGAGCATGGTATAAGGACCATAAAATTTGGGTGCTAGCTTCTGACAATGTTCGGCCTTGAGGGAAGTTTGCTTGTAAGGTTGCAGTCAAAGAAACACCTGATCCCCTTCTGCAAATTGACGTTCAGAGAGACCTTGATCTGCTTGTTGCTTCATGCGATTCTATGCCATGACCAAATTCTCTTTGAGGGTACAGAGAATAGCCTCGTGAGCTATAAGTGTTAGGTCAACCAGCTGGACCTTTGAGGCACTCGGTAAGTATGAGAGAATTGAAGGTGGCTTTTGTCCATATACCGCTTCAAAAGGGGTCATGCGTGTAGTTGTATGGTATGAAGTGTTGTACCACCATTCAGCTAGGGGTAACCATTGAGCCCAATGATTTTTCTTTTCCGAGGCAAAACACCTCAAATATGTTTCCAAACACTTGTTGACAACTTCCATTTGGCCATCAGTCTGGGGATGATAAGTTGTGCTAAGATGCAATTCGGTGCCTTGTATCTTGAACAGTTCTTGCCAAAAAATGCTTCTGAAAGTTGGGTCGCGATCATAAACAATAGAGTGTGGCATGCCATGAAGCTTGAAGACCCAATCCATGAATATTTGAGCCACCGTGGATGTTGTAAACGGGTGTCGGAGGGTGCAGAAATGAGCATACTTGGAAAGGCGATCAACAACCACCATGATGATGGATTTATTTCTAGATTTGGGTAAGTCGGTAATAAAATCCATAGAGATATCCTTCCAAATAGCAGGTGGAATCGGGAGCGGTTGTAGTGTGCCTGGCGATTTGACTGTTTCTCCCTTGTTGTGTTGACACACATCACATTCAGCTACAAAATTACGAATGTCTTGCTTCATACCATCCCAAAAAAAGGAACGTTTGACCCTGTCATAGGTTTTGGTGAACCTGGGGTGCCATGTTGTGGGTGTAGCATGAAGCTCAGAAAGTATCGTGGATTTAAGCTTTGATTGTTTACTTAAATACAAACGGCCTTTGTATCAAAGTTCCTCATGGAGCCAAGAGTACCCTGGGGAAGCTGGAGCATTGGACTGCAATTGGTGGATCAACTACAAACTTTTGGGATCTTGTAGCCATTCCTGGCGAACGGCTTGGAGCCAATCTGGTACAATGAATGAAAAAGAAAAAAGGGATCCTTCATCTTCATATTTTCGGGAAAGTGCATTTGCAACCACATTGTCTTTTCCTTTCTTGTAAATGATCTCATAATCATATCCAAAGAGTTTAGTCAACCATTTTTGTTGTTCTGGGGAGGAAATGCGTTGTTCCAGAAAATACTTGAGGCTTTGATGGTCTGTCTTAATTTGGAAACGTTGCCCCAATAGATAAGGACACCACAAATCCACAGCATGCAGAATAGCCAACATTTCCTTTTCATAGATGGACTTTCCCAGATTTTTTTCAAATAGTTGCTTGCTGGTAAAGGCCAAAGGTCGACCCTCTTGCATAAGGACATCACAAATTCCTTTCCCTGAGGCATCACATTCCAAAACAAAGGTCTTTGTGAAATCGGGAAGGGTGAGGACTGGAGTGGTGCACATGGCCATCTTCAAGGTTTGAAAAGCTTGAGAAGCGGTTGGAGTCCAAGTGAAAGAGTTCTTTTTTAGGATAGCAGTGAGAGGTGTTGCAATCTTCCCATAATTCTTAACAAACTTGTGATAATACCCTGTTAAGCCTAGAAATCCATGCAATCTCTTAAGAGTCTTTGCGTGAGGCTAGTATTTCATAGCTTCAATCTTTTTAGGATCCACCCTGATGCCATCTTTGCCAACCAGATGACCCAAGTATTCTACTTCTAAGGCGCCAAAAGCGCATTTAGACTGTTTCAGGAAAAGTTGGTGCTGAGAGAGTAGCTCAAGAACTCAATCCACATGAGCAAGATGGTTTGTCCAGGTTTTTCTATAGATGAGGATATCATCAAAGAAAACTAAGACAAAATGGAGGAGAAAAGGACGGAAGACATGATTCATGAGGCTTTGGAAGGTGGAGGGGGCATTACACAAGCCAAAGGGCATGAACAAAAACTCATAGTGGCCCTCATGAGTTCTAAAGGCAGTCTTGGGAATGTCTGCCTCTTTCATATGTATCTGGTGGTAGCCTGAACGAAGATCTAGTTTAGTGAAGAATTCGGCGCCACTCAATTCATCCAGGAGGTCATCAATGACAGGAATGGGGAATTTGTCTTTGATGGTAAGTTTGTTGAGGGCACAGAAGTCAGGACACATTTGCCAAGAACCTTCTTTCTTCAGGACCATGACCACAGGAGATGAGTAGGGGATCGTACTAGGGCAGATAATGCCTATATTAAGGAGTTCCTGGACCATTTTCTCAATTTCATTTTTTGGGGAAAAGGGGTGACGATACAGACGGATATTGGGAGGAAGGCTTCCAGGTACAAGGGGAATGGAATGATCATGAACACCACGGGAAGGAGGGAGGCCTTAGGGAGTGGAAAAGACCAATTGATGTTTAGAAAGGATGGATTGGAGGTCTTGCGGTACCGAGGGTGTCTCTATTGCTTGTATGGTAGGGAGTTGGGCGATAACACCAGAATGACCCTTTTTGAGCATCTTTTCCTTGCGATGGGAACTAATGATCTCAGGTGAACCAACGGTGATGCCTTGGAACTTATATTGGTGTCCCTCTTGGTCGAATTGCATGGTTAAGTCTTTAAAATCCATGAGAATGGGACCCAAAGTCCTTAGCCAGTCTACACTCAACACAACGTCACAACCTCCCATGTCAATAGCAAACATATAGGATTTCTGGTGGTAGTCACCAATTTGGAGACACACATTTTCACAACGCCCTCCACATTTCATGGAACCACCATTGGCAATCATGATTTGGAAATTATTGACGACATGGATGTAGCAATGAGTTTCTTAGGCAATGTGGCGATGAATAAAATTATGTGTGCTGCCACTATCAACCATTATGATGACCTTCCGATGCTTGATGTAACCGATTAGCTTGAGGGTTTGGGGAGTGGAGAAGCCAGTGAGAGCATTGAGGGAAATGATCGGTTCTACTTCGGGAGGGTCTGAGGGATGGGTTATGTCAGTGGATTCATGTGACTCATACATAGAGGGAATTTCTTCATCTTCTTCCGAAATCTCCTCAGAGATGGCCATAAAAATCTTTTGTTCTTTACCCTTGTGGCCCAGAAAATATTTGTCATCATAGTTATAAAAAAGGCCTTTGAGCTGGTGTTCATCCATTTCAGCCCTGGTCAATTTTTGGATCTTTAGTGGAGCAGAGGGAGTAGTGGGATTTATTGGTTTAGGGCGAGGGATAAAGGAGGGTTTGCGGTTTTGAGAAGATACAACCTGTTTTGCTTCTTTAGCTCTTTTGGTAGCCTCCACCCAACTCTCAGGCCGAGCCATGAGGACATGGGCCTGAATTTCATCCTTGAGGCCGCTGATAAAACACTCTCGGAAAAAGGCATCAGACATGCCCTTTGTTCTAAAAGCCAGGCGCTCAAAGGCAGCTATAAAGTCTTCCAGTGTTCCTAATTGTTTCAGCTTTGTCAAATGGCCCAAATGGTTGGTGTCAGTGTCAAAGCATTCATAAATCTCTGCCACAAAGTGTTTCCAAGCAATATACCCTTGTCGAGAAGTTTTTCTCCATTGCCACCATTGCCAATGTTCTTGATCTAGACGGAGAACACCATACCGAAGTTTGGCCAAGTCATCTGTAATGTCGTATAAAGAGAAGTAATGTTCCATTTGGGTTACCTAACCAGTGGGGTCTGAGCCATCAAATTTGGTCACATCCACTTGCGGAAGGCGTAGGTCACGTTGAAAGTGATGGCTCTGCAAGGTATGGGAATGAGAGGAATGGTCACCTTCAATATGTGGAGGTGAGGAAGAGGAAGGGTTATCTGTAGGGATATGCAGTTTGGTGCAGAGTGTCGAAAAGACTGATTCAAGCTAGGTGGTGAGGTCTTGTTTGATTTCCCCCATTGAGGACTGCATGGTTGTATTGATGGCGGCAACATTGGCACTGAGTTGTTTCACTTCTTTTTGGGTCTCAATGAGACCAGATTGCAAGGTGTTGAAGCGAGCTTCCAGGTCTTGGCTACGAGTATGGGCCATGAGGATGGGGAAACTAAAAAGGGGTGGGCAGGGTAAAAAATTTTGCTGAAAAATGATATGGATGAATGTGATAAGGGCGAAGAGATGAATCCAATGGAATAGGTCTCAAATAATGGTGAAAAAAATTCCAGACTTTTTTTTTTTTTGAACGGAGTTATACTCCGGTCTCCGGTCTGAAGAATAATGCAGAGAGGAAATGCCCAAATGCTTAACCAGAAAAAAATGTGTATTTACTTGGCAACCCGAACACAGTTGCGCGACAATAGATCTTGTCTGTTTTAATTTGTTAATGTTTCTGTCCCCAAGGATTAGGTATTCAAGGGTTCTACAGACAAGGGTTTGCCCTGTTCTATAGCTCTCTGATATACGTCCGGGGTCCAACAGTAGTACTCGACCCAATATCTCAGGGCACTAACTAAGGAGGATAGACCATACCCTTAGTCATACTACCTGACTACCCAGGTACTAGAGAGTATCTTCCCGAGTGTTGTTCTTGGTGACACTATAGCAGTCAGGCGACTGATCGGTTTATATAAAGAGGGCTTTAGGTAATGTAGGTCTATCCGTACACAGGTGTTGTCTGATGCGCTACCACTCGAAGGGGTACCAACAAGGGTTACAAGGGTGGCCAACAGATGTGCGCTTAAGTACCACTTGTATTTCCTGCGTGTATGAATCCCTCAACCGTGGGTTTATGCACGTAACAACATATCTTTATGGCTTAAAGACGTCAGAATACGTCTCTACCCTAAAAAAAATAAAATTAACCCACACTTTATGCCGAGGAAAGTGCTCTGATACCACTTGTAATATACCAGATATAAAATGTATGCAAAACAGAAATAAAATGCTAGTATTGGCATAATAACAACAATATAACCAGAACATTCACTATAATAACACTGAAATGATATAAGAATAACAATAGAAATAGCACTTTGAATCTGAAAGCAATGTTCAAGGGCCTCTTCGAGGGGGCAACCTCCAGTTGAGCAGAGCTCTATTACAATAATATCCAAGCTAGGGTTCTCATACCCTCGACTCCTATTTATACTAAAAAGAAGCATCTAGAGGAAGATCCTTCTAGAAGTGGAAGCTTCTATTAGGTCTTCTTACATCCCCCTTATTCTATTTTATTGAAATGCCTTATTAATATTGACCTTTATGACATCCGAATATATTGTTCTACCTATGTGTGGGTTAGGACCCTAACAGATTCTCTTTCCTTCTTGCCAACAAAATTCATAAATTTCTTCCTTTAAGCAAAGATCTAGCCACTGATCCTCAAAGAAAACTTATCTTTCAGAGACCAAGTGACAAGAGAGATCCCTCTCTGAACTGAAAGGGCTAGTTTCAGTTCTAAAGTGGTTTTGTGGTTACCTTTATGATTTGCTTCTTCAGCAAAGCAATTTACATAGTTCTAACACCACATACATTCCAGTGAATTCTCGGTTACCATTTAGTTATACTAGTTTAGTGAAGTGGTGCATGTCAACCTTGGCTTTATCACCAAGTGTTGCATGCTAACCTTGATATCATCACCAGTAATGCACACTTGCATTGTGATAATCACTAGTAAGGCGCATTCCTCATGTGTGAGTGATCTCCTCCTCATTTCACTATGGTTTGGCTAGTTAACGGACGACTGCATGGCCAATTAACTAGGACTAGGTAGCAGTTGACTCCAATGACTGCCAGTGTGTGTCACATCTCTCTAAAACACTCCTAATGTTCATTATCTTGGTTACTATAGCGAGTTAGTTGTGTCATACAAACTATATCACTTGTATTCTAACATTCTCTTACTCATATAATAGAAATTCTTTCATTATTTTCTCCATTTTTGTCTTCTCTCTTCCACTTGCAAGCTATGTATGATTCATTGTTAGCTAGATATTTTGTGCAGGTATCTCAGAAACTCTATAATTCCAATCTGCAGGAGAGGATTTAGTTGATTCTCATGCACCACAGACCCCTAGTAACACTTGTGGCACTAATACTTGAGAACAAGGTGTGAAACAATTCCTCACGGGAATTAAGAGAGCTAATCCATTATCAATGCAATTGAAAATTAGGGCATTCACCGAAACATGTAAATTGACTTGTTGGGCTTGAGTGAAGTCTAAATGTGTAGGCATCCAGGGATAATTCAAATTTCCAAGGGATAAAACCACATGGACCACCATCAAAATCCCACTTGCATCTAGTGTAGTACCAATTTGTGGCATATGAAATTGTTTTGCCTTCAAGTGTGAAGCATGTTAGCATACCAGAGGAATATAATGCATTAAAACTTATCCTCCCTTCTTGAATTTGAAAGGCAATTTGGTAATGGATAAAACATGTTTGACCTACATTGGGTAGTTCATCATTAATACTACTAAGAGATGATTGGAAAGTTAATTGCCTCTTTTGTTCTAAGCTTCCTCGCCTCCAAGCTAGAGGCCTCATTAGCTAGATGATTGTTGTGGTGATTGTGAGCTCTTAGGACATGGAAATAATTAATTGAATTTAATCTCTTTTCCTCTACTTGTATTCTTGTGACGAGTCTTGCCAAGATGATTTCATATGGAGGATGAGATTGTCGCACATATCTCATGATGATTACAGAGTCTTTGATGACTAATAAGTTCCTAACTTGCCTTGGATCAAAAAAAATTAATCCATGATAGAGAGTGAGAGTTTCAACTTGTTTACCAGTTGCTACTCCAATGCCCCATTCGAAATTAATTTCTTGTTGTCCATTGGGATTGAAGCTGCCAACCCTAAGCCTTGACAAAAATGTTATATGAAAGAAACTCTGCAAATTAATGAGCATGTTGATTAGGGGTTTTGTTGATGATAATATTATTTTCTTAAAGCTCACAACATCACAATGATGCGTAGTGAATACACGGTGATTTCTCAAATGTCTTGGATTTTTTTGTTGTTTCTAAATTATTTTCCCCTCTAACAATTAAGGGAAAAACACTTGGAAAATTTATCTCATCACTATCTTCTAGTAAATTAGAAAATAACATTATCGAATTAAAATTTTAAAAAACTACTTTTTATTTTCTAAATTAATCTGATTAATATATTTGTTTTAACAACATTTTTTAAAACTGGAACAAGAGGATTTGTATTTAATGGGCCAGGTATGGGAAGAAAATGCAACTCCACGCTTGATTCCATTAATTAACATGGAGACTTAACAAATACACATTCAAGTGACGATTGATCTTCACCTTTCGTGTCACTCTTCGTATCACCTACGACTCTTCACATTATTTACAATTTTTATTTACAAATTACCATAATCTGAGGATCAGGTGTTCAACATTCCCCCCCTTAATCCGAAGGGGTGTTTGTGAGTCCAAGCATCACTATGAACTTTTCAATTTTTCCTCTTCCAAGTGCTTTGGTGAAGATGTTTGCATTTTACTCATTTGTGGAACAATGTCTCAAGTGAATAGTCTTGGCCTCTAGATGATATTGAATCAGGTGATACTTTGTATTGATGTGCTTAGTTTGATCATGGAATATAGGATTCTTGTCCAACTTGATTGCATAAGTATTGTCAACTAGAAGAGGAGTAGGATTCACTTGTTTATCTTGAAAATCTTCAAGTATTTTCCCGAAAATCCTCAAGTATTTTCCCGAGTCACACAATTTCTTTTGTTGCTTCTATAGTTGCCACATATTCTGCCTCTGTTGTGGAATTTTTTGGAACTGAGTGTTTGTATGATCTCCAAGAGACTGCTAGTTTTTAGAGCTGCTATTAAGTTCTTTTCAATTTACTAGACAATAATAGCATATGCAAGATCACTAAGAGAAACATAGACACAAGATACACAACATTTATCCTGGGAAACCCTCATGGGGGAGAAAACCTAGCAAAAATTTCCTTAATATAGATTGCCAATACAATGCCAAGATAAAATACCAAACACTAGACAATATCCAAGATTGAGAAAATCACCTCTCTCTCCTTCTTCTCGGAACTGCAACTATCTCCAAACTTGCGCACTTGATGAGTGACTTGAGTGATTGTGATAATGAGGCACCTTCCACTCTTATTTATACTAGCTCGCAGGTGCTAGGGTGTTACTTGATGAGTGACTTGAGTGATTGTGATAATGAGGCACCTTCCACTCTTATTTATACTAGCTCGCAGGTGCTAGGGTGTTGTCTCTTCACTGGGCAAGGCCGACTTCTTCAGCTAGTGGCTAAAGCAACTTTAATTAGCCCTAGGGGCGGACTTCCCAAATAGCATGATATAATTAGGGTTTGACCAATCCGCAAAAGGGGATTGTCATACATAAGTCTCAACATGATCAATCCACAAAAGGGGATTGATCTATATGATAATAACTCAATAATAATTAGAATACTCTTTACAGTTACAACATTTCAACACTCCCCCTTAACAAGAAGGGTATTCTACAATACAACATCATCAGGAGAGAGAGAGAGAGGGAAACAACATCATCATCGTCTTGAACACTGACTGACATATCTATAAATCATCAGAAGTTTTTCTCATCATTCACAGCATGGAGCTGAAGCATCATCATCATCTGCATCAACATCAATTAGTAAAATATTAATATAACATCATCAATCGATACAATAATGATACAGCATCATCATCAACAACATAAGGGTGATACAACATCAACAACAACAGCATGAGGTTGATGCAACATCATCAACAACAATATCATTGGCATGAGGCAGAGATAACATCATCAACACGAGGTTGAGATAACATCATCAACATCGTCAGCACGAGGCTGAGATCATAAAATCATCAACATCATCACCACGAGGTTGAGATCACAACATCATCAACATCATCAGCACTAGGTTGAGATCACATCATCAACATCATTATCATATAGCAACAGAATGAGGCAGGTGCAACAACATTTTGTGGTACTCTGATAGTCCCTAGGGAGTTTCCCAATAATCATAGGATTCCCTAGGATATAAAATCTTAATGGAGCTACCATGTGGTACTCTGACAGACCATCCTTACCAAACCTTCGGGATATGCCCAGGAATCATAAGATTCCCTAGGATTATAAAAATCCTAACGGAGCTACCACTACTGACCACATCTCACATATACATGCACAGGTACTTTGACATACCGTCCTTACCGTACCTTTGGGATCTGCCCAGGGATGATCAGTCCCCTAGGATATAAAATCCTAACGGAGCTACTCATTGTTGGTCAGGATACTATAGTATCATCAACATCACTCCCCCTTTCGAGGGAAGTCCTTTCAGAAAACACCAAGCTTGTATCGGAAGTTCTCAAACTTCACACGAGAAAGAGGCTTGGTCAACACATCTGAAACCTACTCATTTGTGCCAACATATTGGAGTTTTATAGCTCCCCTCTGCACCATATCACGAATGTAGTGATACTCAATTTCTATGTGCTTCGACTTATCATGGAACACATGGTTCTTTGTCATTTGTATGCAACTCTAGTTATCACATAGAATCACGGTTTCTTCCATATCTAGGTCAAATAGACCTGTCAACAACTTTTGAAGCCATACGGTGAAACGTGTTGCAATGTATTCTGCTTATGTCGTGCTGAGAGAAATACTCGATTGCTTCCTACTATGCCATGAAGTTATGGCTGACCCCAGATTGAAACAACATCCTGAAGTGCTATTTCTGTCAGAGACACTTCCAGCCCAATCTGAATGAATATAACCAACCATTCTGAAGTCATGATCTCCAATGTAACTAAGACCAAAGTCCAACGTACCCTTAAGGTATCTCATTGCATGTTTTGCAACAACAAGGTGAACACGTCTGGGTTCTACCAAATACTGGCTCAAGGTGTTCACATCAAAACATATATCGGGCATGGTGTTCATCAGATACATCAACAATCCAATGATCTGTCTGTACAGCGTAGCATCAACCAATTCTGATGAAGTGTCAACCAGGAGCTCCAACTTAGTTTCCATGGGTGTGTTCATGGCTTTACATTCCAAGATATAAAACCTCTTCAGTATTTCTACTGCATACTTCCCTTGGTTAAGGAAGATCTTCTATAGGCTCTACCAAACCTCAAGACCTAAGAAATAATGCATTAGGCCTAGGTCTTTCATCTCAAATTCTCTAACGAGCTTCTTCTTACAATCAATGATGATCTTTTCTTCTCCAATTAAGAATAAGTCATCCACATACAACAACAATATAATAGGCTCATCATTCATAACTTTAAAATAAAGGTTAGAATCAACTTTACTCTTAGTAAAGCCCAAGCTTGTCAAGAAACTGTCAATTCTTCCATACCAAGATCTAGGAGCTTGCTTCAACCCGTACAAAGCCTTCTTCAACCTGTAGACATGAGTATTTATATCTTCAACTTCAAACCCTTGAGGTTGTTATGTATAAACTTCTTCTTCAATGACATCATTTAAGAAGGTTTTTTTCACATCCATTTGGTGTAACTTCCACTTCATCTTGGCTGCAAGAGCTATGATTGTTCTCATAGAAGTGTATCTAGATACAAGAGAAAACATATCTTCATAATCAATGCCTTCCTTTTGAGAAAATCCATGAGCTACAAACATTGCTTTATGTTTTTCGATACTTCCATCAACAACATGGTTTATCTTGTATAGCCACTTGGAAGATACCACATCTTTACCCTTCGGTCTGTGAACTATTTCACATACATCATTCTTTATAATGGATTGGTATTCTTTTATCATGGCATATGCCCATTCTTTCTTTTGAATGGATTCTTCAAAGCAAGTAGGCTCCTTCTCTATGAGATCACACATCAAAACCATGTAACTAGAGAATTCCTTAGGTTTCTTGATTTGTCTCATGGTTCCTTCTGGGGCACCATATTTCTCTCCATCTTATATAAGTTCCCTTTCCGAAGTTGGCTTTCTCTTGTGAGAGATCGTCATTTGGGGAGGTTGTTGAGATTAAATCATTTCATGATCTTCCAGAATCTCATCATCAGGGGAAGTTGTAACTTCCCTCACCGATTCTGCAACTCTGGGAGCTACAGGTTCTTCTTCATGTACTTCTTCAAGATGGCATCTCCTTGACTTCTTGACTGTTGCATCTTCATCAAAGGTTACATCTCTGCTTATCTCAATGTGATGGTAACCTGGTATGTAAATTTTGAAGGCCTTAGAGACCTCACTGTATCCGACAAATATTCCCTTCTTTCCTGAAGGGTCCAACTTGGTTCCTCTTTCTTTTGCAATGCGTACAAACACAGAACAACCAAATATCTTGAGATGGCTTACTTTTGGATTCTTTCCAGAGAAAATTTCTTCGGGGTTTTGAACCCAAGTGCACTATGGGATAGTCTGTTTGGACATACATTGATGTTCTTGTTGCTTTAGCCCATAAGTGCATTGGAAGATCTTGATCATGGATCATATTCTTCACTGCTTCCATTATAGTTATATTCTTTCTTTCTGCTACACCATTTTGTTGAGGATTGTAGGGAGTGGTGAGCTCCCTCTTAATCCCAACATCTCTGCAAAAGCTTCCAAACTCTTTTAAGGTATATTCTCCTCCATTATCTTACCTGAGTATCTTTATTTTTCTTTCAAAGAGATTCTTTATCAAGGCTTTGAATTCCTTGAATTTTCCAAACACTTCATCTTTTGATTTCAAGAAGTAAACCAAAGTATTGTGAGAATAATAATCAATGAATGACACATAGTATACATACTCACCAAGAGAAGTTGATGGAATTGGGCCACATACATCTAAGTGGATGAGTTCCAAGACTCCTTCTGCTTTACTTTCACTCTTCGAGAAAGAATTCTTTACGTTCTTTCCTTGTGGGCACACCTTCATGATTAACCTTGAATTCAGGTAGACCTCTGACTGCCTTGCTTACATATAGTAAGGCTTTGTTGTTGATGTGGCTAATCATCTATGCCAAAGTTCACATGGCTTCTACTATCAACAATAAAATGCAGCGGGGTCCCCTTCACCCACATCTGCGAATGAGAAAGGCGCTCCCCCTCTTCAGGATCTGTTGGTTCTTCTGGTTGAATTGTTACAGTCACAAAAATAGCAGTCCTGTCTGCGTCAATGATATGTGATTTACCAGTATTTTCAGAATCAGATTCTAAATCAGGGTTCAACTCCTTGTCTTTGATCTTGACCACCAATGACTATTTTGAGCGATATTCATCAGTGTTGTGCTAGGGGATTTTGTGGAAATCGCACCATTTTCTGGTGTTCTTCTTTGTCTTCACATGACCCTTATTTTCCTGTGGCTTGGACTAGTTTTTGGTAGAATGTTTGTTAGGGTCGTCTTTCTCATACTTTGGTTGTTGCGGATTTGCAGACCCGAACTCCCGTTTTTTCTGGTTCTTAAATTTCTGCTCGATTTTAACAACATATTGATAAGCAACACCGAGTGATGAGATGTCCAAAAAATCCATTTCAGTTTGGATGTATCTATGTAGAGCCCCACGGTATTTCAGAACCAAATGTCGTTCGGAGTCTTTGATACCCAGCTTGGTGTGCAAGGTATGGAAGGTATTAGTGAACTCTGGAACTGCTTGGCCCCTCTCTTGTCGCAGTGTGGTCCATCTCATGTACTGGTCCTCATAGTTAACAACAGGGTAATATTGTTCCTTTATCGCATCCACAAAAAAATCTCAAGTGGGCTTGAGCCCATATATTCCAGACTCCTCTGTGGAACTTTTCTCACGGTAAGTTTCCCACCAATGTTTCACAATGGGGAGAGATTTAAGGAGTGCTAAGCTGATCTTTTCCCTGTCGAAAAAATGGTGAACAAAGAAATATTCGTCTAACAGATTTAACCATTTGTCTAGGGCATCTGCATCTATATGACTTTCAAATATGGGAATATCAAAATTAACTTGTACCTTGAAAGGAGATGTATTTTCAAAGTGTCTATTTGATAAAGATGCATCTATTGTTATTTGCAGGCGTTGAAGGATGTGGGAAAAATTCTCCATCATTTCGTCCCTCTGTCGTGTGAGAGCTTGCTCAAGAAGCAGATTTATAGGATCCTCTGCTCCGTCATTTTTCTTTTCTTCTGTCATGGAGGGTTTCTTGGGCATGTGAGAGAGATTTTAATCAAGAGAGACAAGCTCGAGACCAAACTTGCTATACTCAGACCTCATCGGGGACATGCACTGAAAAAACTATCGAGAGCAGCCTGCTCTGATACCATTAATCCGGATTATTTTCGGCATGAAATGAGAATAGAGATAAGATAAAGAAATGCACAGAGATATCACATATATTCAATAATATAACATAAATGTATCAGAGATGCAACCATAAACACAGATATACAGTAATACACGATTTCTGTTACTGAAAGAAATGTACAGAGACGGTAAAAATACAGAGTGAAAGACTCGCTAAAATGGTGGCAACTTATCTCTAAGAGATGTGATGGCTACTCGCATTCGCAAGAATATGATTACAATGAGGCTTTGAAGGCCTTTTTACAATAACCAGGAATGACAAAACCCTAGACATCCAAAAACCTAACCCTAGGAGATGAAGCGTCAAAATTTGTGTGGGCCCCGTTTGGGTAAGTTAGTACATCAGCTTCCCAGGGTCATAACTTTTGTATAGGATCTCCATTTTAGGCGCATGATAGCCCGTTGGAAAGGTATCGTCAAGGAGATTCATTTTGGAGGCAATATCGAAGGAATTTCCATATTGCTCCCCATTTTTCCAAAAACGTCGTTTAGGGTCTCAAAATGGCCCCAGAAGTTAAAAACTGTTAAAAATAGGAAATTACCAAAATTTCCAGAAAACTGTTTTGAGCCAGCTGGAAAAGGTGGGTGGCCACCGATATCCACCTGGATCAATCCTCCCTCCTTAGGAAGCAATGGTATCCATTGCGTTGAGTGCTCGGGGGAGAGGAAAAAACATTTGTTGAATCTGAATCTTGGTGAGCTACTTGCCTTGCTAGAGACGTTGCACTGCTCAGTTTGTGGAAGTCTGTCACGAACCTGTTGAGGCTGAGGTTGTTCAACAATTCAAGCTACAGGAGAGGACAGTGTGCAAAAGGAATATTTGTGCTTTGCTGCAACCTTGTCAACCTGCTTCTATTGGATAGAAGTTGCTTGGGGCGAGGCTGCAGTGGTTATAGTGTTATTTTGTTCCCCTTTTGAACAGATTGTGAAGAAGCTGAGTTTTGTAGTATGAGATACTACCTTGCGGCAATGTTTAGGTGTAACAATAGTCGGAAGTACCTCTGGTATTATGTAGAGATGACCCCCTAGAGAAACAATGACATTGTGGGGTCGAGACTCATAAACAGCATGGAGTCTCCACATATATGGATGGCCCAAGAGAACATCATAGACATCCTTTACCAGTATTTTCATAATCAGATTCTAAATCAGGGTTCGACTCCTTGTCTTTGATCTCGGCCACCGGTGTTGTGCCAGGGGCTTTTATGGAATCACACCATTTTTCAGTGTCCTTCTTTGTCTTCCCGTGACCCTTCTTTTCCTGTGGCTTAGACTGGTTTTCGGGAGACTGTTTGTTAGGGTCGTCTTTTTCATACTTTGGTTGTTGCGGATTTGCAAACCTGAACTCCCGTTTGTTATGGTGCTTAAATTTATGTTCAATTTTAACAACATATTTATAAGCAGCACCGAGTGATGAGATGTCCGAAAAATCCATTTCAGTTTGGATGTATCTGTGTAGAGCCCCACGGTATTTCAGAACCAAATGTCATTCAGAGTCTTTGATACCCAGCTTGGTGTGCAAGGTATGGAAGGTATTGGTGAACTCCAGAACTGCTTGGCCCCTCTCTTGTCGCAGTGTGGTCCATCTCATGTACTGATCCTCATAGTTGCCAACAGAGTAATATTGTTCCTTTACTGCATCCACAAAAAAATCTCAAGTGGGCTCGACCCCATATATTCCAGACTCTTTTGTGGAACTTTACTCCCAGTAAGTTTCCCACCAATGTGTGACATGGGGGAGAGCTTTAAGGAGTGCAAAGGTGATCTTTTCCATGTCGGAAAAATGGTGAACAAAGAAATAACCATCTAACAGATTTAACCATTTCTCTAGGGCATCTACATCTATGTGACCTTCAAATATGGGAATATTAAAATTAACCTATACCTTGAAAAGAGAGGTGCTTCCAAATTAGTTGTTTGATGAAGATATGTCTGTTTCTATCGGCAGGCATTGAAGGATGTGGGAAAAATTCTCCATCATTTCATCCCTCTATCACGTGAGAGCTTGCTCAAGCAACAGATTTATGCGATTGTATGCTCTGTCGTTTTTCTTTTCTTCAGCCATGGAGGGTTTCTTGGGCATGTGAGAGCGATTGTATTCAAGAGAAACAAGCTCGAGACCTAACTTTCTATACTCGGACTTCATCAGGGACATGCACTGAAAAAACAATCAAGAGAAGCTTGCTCTGATACCACTGATCCAGATTATTTTCGATACTAAATGAGAGCGGAGATATAATAAAGAAATGCACAGAGATATCACAGATATTCAATAATATAACAAAAATGTATCAAACATGCAACCATAAACACAGATATACAGTAATACACGATTTCTATTAATGAAATAAATGTACAGAGACTGTAAAAATACAGAGTGAAAGACTCGTTAGAATGGTGGCAGCTTATCTCTGAGAAGAGATGTGACGGCTACTCACATTCGCAAGAAGATGATTACAATGAGGCTTTGAAGCCCTTTTCACAATAACCAGGAATGTCAAAAACCCTAGACATCCAAAAACCTAACCCTAGGAGATGAAGCACCAAAAGTCATGTGGGCCCTGTTTGGGTAAGTTAGTACATCAACTTCATAGGGTCGTAACTTTTGCCTACGATCTTTGTTTTGGGCACATGATAGCCCGTTGGAAAGGTATCGTCGAGGAGATTCATTTTGGAGGCAATATGAAAGAAACTTGCATATTGCTTCCTGTTTTTCCAAAAACGTTGTTTAGGGCCTCAAAATGGCCCCTGAAGTTAAAAACTGCTAAAAATAGTAAATTACCAAAATTGTCAAAAAATTGTTTTGACCCAGTTGGAAAAGGTGGGTGGCCATCGATATCCACCTGGATCAGTCCTCCCTCTTTAGGAAGCAATGGTCTCCATTGCGTTGCTTCTCGGGGGAGTGGAAAAAACGTTTGATGAATCTGAATCTTAGTGAGTTGCTTGCCTTGCTAGAGACGTCGCGTTGCTTAGTTTGTGGAAGTCTGCCACAAACTTGTTGAGGCTGAGGTTGTTCAACAAGTTGAGTTACTCGAGAGGACGGTGTACATAAGGAATCTTTGCGCTTTGCTGCAACCTTATCGACCTACTTCGGTTGGATAGAAGGTGCTTGGGGTGAGGCTATAATGGTTGTTGTGTCCTTTTGTTCCCCTTTTGAACAGATTGTGAACAAGTTGAATTTTGCAGTATAAGATACTACCTTATGGCATTGTTTAGGTGGAACAATAGTCCAAACTACCTCTGGTATTCTGTAGAGATGACCCCCTGGAGAAACAATGACACTGCAGGGTCGAGGCTCATAAATAGCATGGTGTAAAAACATATATGGTTGGCCCAAGAGAACATCGCAGACATCCAGTGGGGCAACATCACATAATACCTCATCCTTCAAGGGCTGGATGTTATATGACAATTGACACTGCTGGCTGACACGAAGATCTCGTCCTTGGCGAAGTCACCTGATGTTGTATGGTTGCGGGTGTGGTATTGTTGACAATCCCAATTGTTTGATGACCTATGTTGTGATGAGGTTCTTCTGGCTTCTACTATCAACAATAAAATGCAACGGGGTCCCCTTCACCCACATCTGTGAATGAAAAAGGCACTCCCCCTCTTCAAGATCTGTTGGTTCTTCTGGTTGAATTGTTACAGTCGCGAAAATAACAATGGTGTCTGCGTCAATGATTTGTGATTTACCAGTATTTTCAGAATCAGATTCTGAATCAGCGTTCAACTCCTTGTCTTTGATCTCGACCACCAATGACTATTTTGAGCGATATTCATTGGTATTGTGCCAGGGGATTTTGTGGAAATCCCGCCATTTTCCAGTGTCCTTCTTTGTCTTCACATGACCCTTCTTTTCCTGTGGCTTGGACTAGTTTTCGGTAGAATGTTTGTTAGGGTCATCTTTCTCATACTTTGGTTGTTGCAGATTTGCAGACCCGAACTCCCGTTTGTTCTGGTGCTTAAATTTATGCTCGATTTTAACAACATATTGATAAGAAGCACCGAGTTGATGAGATGTCCAGAAAATCCATTTCAGTTTGGATGTATCTGTGTAGAGCCCCACGGTATTTCAGAACCAAATGTCGTTCGGAGTCTTTGATACCCAACTTGGTGCGCAAGGTATGGAAGGTATTGGTGAACTCTGGAACTGCTTGGCCCCTCTCTTGTCACAATGTGGTCCATCTCATGTACTGGTCCTCATAGTTAACAACAGGGTAATATTGTTCCTTTACCGCATCCACAAAAAAATCTCAAGTGGGCTCGAGCCCATATATTCCAGACTCCTCTGTGGAACTTTTCTCACAGTAAGTTTCCCACCAATGTTTCACATTGGGGAGAGATTTAAGGAGTGCTAAGCTGATCTTTTCCCTGTCAGAAAAATGGTGAACAGAGAAATAACCGTCTAGCAGATTTAACCATTTGTCTAGGGCATCTGCATCTATCTGACCTTCAAATATGGGAATATCAAAATTAACTTGTACCTTGAAAGGAGATGTATTTTCAAAGTGTCTATTTGATAAAGATGTGTCTATTGTTATTTGCAGGCGTTAAAGGATGTGGGAAAAATTCTCCATCATTTCGTCCCTCTGTCGCGTGAGAGCTTGCTCAAGAAACATATTTATAGGATTGTTTGCTCCGTCGTTTTTCTTTTCTTCCGCCATGGAGGGTTTCTTGGGCGTGCGAGAGAGATTTTAATCAAGAGAGACAAGTTCGAGACCCAACTTGCTATACTCAGACCTCGTTGGGGACATGCACTGAAAAAACGATCGAGAGCAGCCTACTCTGATACCACTGATCTGGATTATTTTCGGCACGAAATGAGAGCGGAGATAAAATAAAGAAATGCACAGAGATATCGCATATATTCAAAAATATAACATAAATGTATCAAAGATACAACCATAAACACAGATATACAGTAATACACGATTTCTATTACTGAAAGAAATGTACAGAGACGATAAAAATACAGAGTGAAAGACTCGCTAGAATGGTGGAAACTTATTTCTGAGAAGAGATGTGATGGCTACTCACATTCACAAGAAGATGATTACAATGAGGCTTTGAAGGATTTTTTACAATAACCAGGAATGACAAAACCCTAGACATCCAAAAACCTAACCCTAGGAGATGAAGCATCAAAATTCGCATGGGCCCCGTTTGGGTAAGTTAGTACATCAACTTCCCGGGGTCATAACTTTTGTATAGGATCTCCATTTTAGGTGCATGATAGCCCGTTGGAAATGTATCATCAAGGAGATTCATTTTGGAGGCAATATCAAAGGAACTGCCATATTCCTCCCCATTTTCCCAAAAACATCGTTTAGGGTCTCAAAATGGCCCCGAAAGTTAAAAACAACTAAAAATAGGAAATTACCAAAATTGCTAGAAAACTGTTTTGAGCCAGTTGGAAAAGGTGGGTGGCCACCGATATCCACCTGGATCAATCCTCCCTCCTTGGGAAGCAATGGTCTCCATTGCATTGAGTGCCCAGGGGAGAGGGAAAAACGTTTGTTGAATCTGAATCTTGGTGAGCTGTTTGCCTTGCTAGAGACGTTGCGCTGCTTAGTTTGTGGAAGTTTGTCACGAACCTGTTGAGGCTGAGGTTGTTCAACAATTCGAGCTATAGGAGAGGATGGTGTGCAAAAGGAATATTTGTGCCTTGCTACAACCTTGTCGACCTACTTCTATTGGATACAAGTTGCTTGGGGCGAGGTTGTAGTGGTTGCAGTGTCCTTTTGTTCCCCTTTTGAACAGATTGTGAAGAAGCTGAATTTTGCAGTATGAGATACTACCTTGCGGCACTGTTTAGGTGTAACAATAGTCGAAAGTACCTCTGGTATTATGTAGAGATGACCCCCTAGAGAAACAATGACACTACGGGGTCGAGGCTCATAAACAACATGGAGTCTCCACATATATTGATGGCCCAAGAGAACATCATAGACATCCAGTGAGGAAACATCACATAATACCTCATCCTTGAAGGGCTGGATGCCATATGAAAATCGGCACTGTTGGATGACACGAAGATCTCGTTCTTGGCGAAATCACCCAATGTTGTATGGTTGTGGGTGTAGTGTTGTCAACAATCCCAATTGCCTGACAACCTCTGCTGAGATGAGGTTCTTCTAGCTTCTGCTATCAATAATAAAATGCAGCGGGGTCCTCTTCACCCACATCTGTGAATGAAAAAACCACTCCCACTATTCAGGATCTGTTGGTTCTTCTGGTTGAATTATTGCGGTTGCGACAATAGCAGTGGGGTCTGTGTCAATAATCTGTCCTTTACCAGTATTTTCATAATCAGATTCTGAATCAGGGTTCGGCTCCTTGTCTTTGATCTCAGCCACCAATGACTATTTTGAGCAACATTCATCGGTGTTGTGCCCGGGGATTTTGTGGAAATCGCACCATTTTTCAATGTCCTTCTTTGTCTTCCTGTGACCCTTCTTTTCTTGTGGCTTGGACTGATTTTCGAGAGACTGTTTGTTAGGGTCGTCTTTGTCATACTTTGGTTATTACGGATTTGCAGACCCAAACTCCCATTTGTTCTGGTGCTTAAATTTCTACTCGATTTTAACAGCATATCGATAAGCAACACCGAGTGATGAGATGTCTAGAAAATCCATTTCAGTTTGGATGTAACTGTGTAGAGCCCCACGATATTTCATAACCAAATGTCGTTCGGAGTCTTTGATACCCAGCTTGGTGCACAATGTATGGAAGGTATTGGTAAACTATGAAATTGCTTGGCCCCTCTCTTACTGGAGTGTGGTCCATCTCATGTACTGGTCCTCATAGTTGCCAACAGGGTAATATTGTTCCTTTACCGCATCCACAAAAAAATCCCAAGTGGGCTCGGCCCCATATATTCCAGACTCTTGTGTCGAACTTTGCTCCTAGTAAATTTCTCACCAATGTTTGACATGGGGGAGAGCTTTAAGGAGTGTGAAGGTGATCTTTTCCCTGTAAGAAAAATGGTGAACAGAGAAATAATCATCTGGCAGATTTAACCATTTGTCTAGGGCATCCGCATCTATTTGACCTTCAAATATGGGAATATCAAAATTAACTTGTACCTCAAAAAGAGAGGTGTTTCCAAAGTGGTTATTTGATGAAGATGCGCATGTTGCTACGGACAGGCGTTGAAGGATGTGGGAAAAATTCTCCATCATTTCGTCCCTCTGTCGCGTGAGAGTTTGCTCAAGCAACAGATTTATAGGATTGTCTGCTCCATCATTTTTCTTTTCTTCCGCCATGGAGGGTTTATTGGGCGTGCGAGAGCGATTGTCTTTAAGAGAGACAAGCTTGATACCCAATTTGCTATACTCGGACCTCGTCGGGGACTTGCACTAAAAAAACGATCAAGAGCAGCCTGCTCTGATACCAATGATCCAGATTATTTTCGGCACGAAATGAGAGTAGAGATATAATAAAGAAATGCACAAAGATATCGCGGATATCTAATAATATAACAGAAATGTATCAGAGATGCAACCACAAACACAAAGATACATTAATACACGATTTCTATTAATGAAAGAAATGTACAGAGACTATCTAGATTATTTTCGGCACGAAATGAGAGCGGAGATATAATAATGAAATGCACAAAGATATCGCAGATATTCAATAATATAACAGAAATGTATCAGAGATGCAACCATAAACACAGATATACATTAATACACAATTTCTATTATTGAAAGAAATGTACAGAGACTGTAAAAATACAGAGTGAAAGACTCGCTAGAATGGTGGTAGCTTATCTCTGAGAAGAGATGTGACGGCTACTCGCATTCACAAGAAGATGATTACAATGAGGCTCTAAAGGCCTTTTTACAATAAGCAGGAATGCCAAAAACCCTAGACATCAAAAAACCTAACCCCAGGAGATGAAGCGCCAAAAATCATGTGGGCCCCGTTTGGGTAAGTTAGTACATCAACTTCCCGTGGTCATAACTTTTGCATACGATCTTCGTTTTAGGCACATGAAAGCCTGTTGGAAAGGTTTCGTCGAGGAGATTCATTTTGGAGGCAATATCCAAGGAATTTTCATATTGATCCCCGTTTTCCCAAAAACGTCGTTTAGGGCCTCAAAATGGTCCCGGAAGTTTAAAATTGTTAAAAATAGTAAATTATCAAAATTGTCAGAAAATTGTTTTGAGCCGGTTGGAAAAGGTGAGTGGCCATCGATATCCACCTGGATAAAAAAATTGAAAGTGATCATAAGTTAAATATGAACTTACCAGTAGGTGCACTTGGCTGAGGCGAGTAGGTTGGTGCAGTCTGTTTTCTGGAAATCCAAATTTTACCCTTTGAAACTGAGTCTGCGAAAATCTGGACTAGTACTTCTAGTACTAGTTCTGGTTTCCTAGTTTTTTGGTTTTCTAATACCAGCCAAAACTAGGGCTTCACTTCCCGAAGGTTCAAGCCGCAGAAAAGGTGCACTCAAGCTGCCAATAAGTTCTCTAGGCTAGGGCGCACTTCCCTAGTTGGTTTTTAGGCTGAAATTCCTCTCCAACAAAAGCCCTAATTTTCTTGTACAACAACAATGACGTTTTTTATTATCCAGTTAAAGATGTTCTCTTGAACTTAGCTCTGATACCATGTTAAGTTTTAGAGCTGCTATTAAGTTCTTTTCAGTTTACTAGACAATAATAACATATGCATGATCACTAAGAGAAACACAATCACAAGATACATAACAGTTATCCTAGGAAACCCTCATGGGGGAGAAAACCCAGCAAAAACTTTCTTAACATAGATTGCCAATACAATGCCAAGATAAAAGGCCAAACACTAGAGAATATCCAAGACTGAGTCAAGTGCCTCTCTCTCCTTCTTCTCCCAACTGGAGCTATCTCGAAACTTGCGCACTTGATGAGTGACTTGAGTGAGTGTGCTAATGAGGCACCTTCCACTCTTATTTATACTAGTTGGTAGGCGCTAGGGTGGTGTCTCTTCACTAGGCAGGGTCGACTTCTTCAACTAGTGGCTAAAACCACTTTAATTAACCCTAGGGAACGACTTCTCAAATAGCATGATATAATTAGGGTTTGACCAATCTGCAAAAGGGGATTTGGTCATACATGAGTCCCGACTTGATCAATACACAAAAGGGGATTGATCTTTATGATAAGAATTCAATAATAATTAGAATACTTTTTGCAGTTACAATATTTCAACAGAGACAACTACTCATCCAAGACTCACGAGATAGCCTAAAGTTGACACTGTTAAGAACTTGAATAGATCTACAAATATAATCACCACAAATACTGAATACACAATAGATCTACAAAGCAATATAGAAGAAACCACACTTTATTATTACCAAACCTTTGAGGTAGGGCAACACCATACAATGGATCCTATTATGGAAGGGGTCCTCTCCTATTCACTTGCCTCTTCGAGGGGGCTTCCTCCTAATGAGCTTTAGCTCCAAATACAATACTTCTCTTTATGTCTCATTACATTGCTTGAACCCCTTTATATAGTGATACCATCACCTAAGAACATTCTAGAGGAGGAATCTTCTAGAAGTAGAACCTTCTAAGAAGTCCTCTTACATTTATTATATCTAATTACCCATTTATTATATCTAACCACCATAATGGGCCTTATTTAATAATATAGTAGACCTAGTCCACCTTACATTGAATGGCCTCCACTATTATCATTATGGACCCTCTGGGCCCCCCCACTACCTCTCTAGCTACCTTACATTCCATCCCCCTTATGAAAGTGTTGTCCTCGATGCTTGATGTACAACCATATACCAGGGTCCCATGGATAAGTGTGGACCATAATGTTGAAGTAGACTAGAGAACCAGGGTCCCATTGAGAAATGGTAGCCACCATGCTGAAGTAGTCCAAATGAGCTCAAAAACCACAAGACTGAATACAAAAGCACCACAACAAATATACAAGAACAATATGCAAAACCTCCTCTATTACTATCAAACCCTTCAGGTAGGGCAACACCGTACAATGGATCCTATTATGGAAGGGATCCTCTCCTGTTCTCTTGCCTCTTCAAGGAGGCTTCCTTCTATTGAGCTACAACTCACAATCCAATAATTCTCTTCATGTCTCATTGCATTGCTTGAACCCCTTTATATAGTGCTACCATCACCTAAGAACATTCTAGAGGAGAAATCTTCTAGAACTAGAACCTTCTAAGAAGTCCTCTTACATTTATTATATCTAATTACCCATTTATTATATCTAACTACCATAGTGGGCCTTATTTAAAAATATAGTGGACTTAGTCCACCTTACATTGAATGACCTCCACTATTATCACTATGGGCCCTCTCGGCCCCCCCACTACCTCTCTAGTTACCTTACATTTCATCCCCCTTATGAAAGCATTGTCCTCTACGCTTGGTGTACAACCATATACCAAGGTCCCATGGATAATTGTGGACCATAATGTTGAAGAAGACTGGAGAACCAAAGTCCCATGTAGAAAGGAAAGCCACCATGCTAAAGTAGTCCAACCACCATTGTAATCCTGGGTCCCATGTCCAAGTGCTCATGTGAACTCTCCATGGAAAATTTTGGAACCCAATAACCAACTCAAAATGATGCTCCAAAGACTGACACCTATCATGTGGATCAAAATAAGAAGATCCATCCACATAGTGAAAAAGGTTCATAGCAGAATCTAGAAGAAATAATACCACTGTAGAATATGCAGGATGGACACTGGTAATAATCATTGTCTCTCGATTTGTCACATTGATGTCTCTACAGAAGGTGGATTAGAGTCGTCAAATAAAATATGAAAGTGATTGTCACCCCAGAAATGACAACTATCTATATACCAATCATCACAACCGGCCTCAAAATCACACCAAGCATATATTTCTTGATTATATTCATCCCTAATGTCCGCCATAAGAAATATCTGTTGCATGTTATCCAATGAATCTCGAATACTACGGAAACTATCATTGAGGCCATTTGCAAGGTCATGCAATCTAGCATCCAATGTGTCATACAATTTGGATTTGAATGCTTCAAGAATTCCTTTGAGGGTTTGAGAGGAAATAGACATCTGAGCACCCTATGAACTTTTCAGTCCCACCTCTGTCATAAAAAAATCCAAAAAATAGAACAATAAGCTACTGCAGAAAATTGCGGAGTTTTCCGGAAAAACCCTAAAAAACTGTTGAATTTAAAATGCTCATAACTTCACTTTCCGGACTCCGTTTCGTCTGATTTTGTTTTTGAAATTGGGTGAAATTGTGAGAGGAACTCAGATTTGTAATTTATTTGGGCAAATTCGGCCTCCAGATGCCACAGAAATAAAATAAAAAAAAAAATTTGCGCAACCGTCCGCGGAAAAAACACTGAAAATTTGCAGATTTTAAAACTTCAATATCTTGACTTCCCGGACTTCGTTTCAGATGATTTTTTTTTAACTTGGGTGTTTTTATGAGAGGAACTTAGATATACAACCTGTTTCTACAATTTTTTCATAGAAATATACTGAAAATTTCTGGAATGTCGCGGCCCTCTTTTTCTTCTCCGAAAAAAAAAAATCTGCAAAAATAAAAAATATTTGCCCACAATGTCTGCCAAGGAAAGTGCTCTGATACCACTTGTTAAGAACCAAAGACTGAATACAAAAGCACCACAGCAGATATACAAGAACAATATGCAAAACCTCCTCTGTTACTATCAAACCCTTCAGGTAGGGCAACACCGTACAATGGATCCTATTATGGAAGGGATCCTCTCCTGTTCACTTGCCTCTTCGAGGGGGCATCCTCCTATTGAGCTACAACTCACAATACAATAATTCTCTTCATGTTTCATTACATTGCTTGAACCCCATTATATAGTGCTACCATCACCTAAGAACATTCTAGAGGAGGAATCTTCTAGAAGTAGAACCTTCTAAGAAGTCCTCTTACATTTATTATATTTAATTACCCATTTATTATATCTAACTACCATAGTGGGCCTTATTTAATAATATAGTGGACCTAGTCCACCTTACCTTAAATCACCTCCACTATTATCACTATGGACCCTTTCGACCCCCCCACTACATCTCTAGCTACCTTACAGACACTCAATTTTCTTTATCCCCAACGAAGTCTGAATCTGAATATCCAATTAGGTTAAAGTCATCCACCTTAGAGTACTTGAATTCCGTTCAATTATTTTAGAACTCTTTTTGCAACAGACCAATGTCCTTCACAAGGTTTTTGCATGAACCTATAAATAATCTCAATAGCAAATGAAACATCTAGTATGTTGGTGGTAAGATAGATAAGACTTCCCACAAGTTGTTTGTACTTGGTTGCATCCTCAAATTCATTCCCTTCTTTTGATATGAGCTTCGATTTTTGTTCCATAGGAGTAGAAACAAGATTACACTTAGCCATGCTAAACTTGTTCAACAATTCTCCAACATACTTCTTTTGGGAGATGAATATGCACTTTGGATTTTGAATCACTTCAATGCTCAAATAGTAATGAAAATGTCCCAAATCTATCATTTCAAAACCTTTCTTCAACTATTTCTTTATAGATGCAATATAACTTTCATTGTTCCTTGTCATCAACATATCATTTACATACACTACAAGATATACAATAGTTTTTCCAACTTTCTTGAAAAACAGATTTGCATCGTCAAGATTGAAGTGCTTGAAATTCATCTTCAAAGGATGCTCAATTAGCTTTTCATACCAAGCTCACGGTGATTGTTTCAAGCCATACAAGGATTTGATGAGCTTGCATATTTTATGTTATTGTTCCTTCACATCAAAACCTTATGGCTAAGACATGAAGAAATTTTTTTTCAAGTCTCCATTCCAGAAAGTAGTGTTCATGTCCATTTGATGAATTTTTCATCCATTTTGTGTTGCCAAGGAAAATAGAGTACGAATGGTAGCCCATTTTGTTGTGGGGGAAAAAGTCTCCTCATAATCAATACCTTTTTTGTGTGCAAATCCTTTTACCATGAGACTTGCTTTGTGCTTGTCAAGTGAGCCATCTGAATTGTACTTATTCTTGAAGACCCACTTGCAGCCAATTAGTTTGGTTCTCAATGGAGGGTCCACCAACTTCCACGTCCCATTCTTGATGAGAGCATCTTATTCCTTCTACATGACTTATTTCCACTCATCATGAGAAGTGACTTCTTCAAAAGAAGTTGGTTCAAAGTTAGTAGATAAATTCAAATCACAATCATATGAAACATCTATATCATTTATATCACATGAATTTGAATTATCTACATCACCTCCATCTTGTTTGGAGGAATTTATGGTTCTTGTCTTTCCAACTTCATCAGGATGAACACATTCAAGTGTTTTTATGAGCCATTTTGGTGGACCTTTCTGAGATGTTCTAGATTGCTCAAATGATTGAGATGGTGCCAAATTCTCATCAAGACTCAACCTTTCAATCCTCCTAACCACATCATCCAGATGAACTTCGGGATTTGATGAACTGGTTGGAAATTCTTCATTAGGGGAGATGGCGATTCAAAAGGAGATTCCAAATATTGATCCAAGATAGGGATCTCCCCTTCAATATGTGGAATCCCATCATCAAATTCATGATATGTCTTTACATGAGTGAATTTATCTAGATGATCAAGTCACCTCTCAACAATATTTTCATTCTTGGAGGATTCAATAAAAATTATATCTCTAGAAAGAATAAATTTCTTGTTCACCTCATTGTAGAGACCATATGCCTTGGTGGTATTTGAGTACCCCAAGAAGATGCACTTCTGACTGCTTACATCAAGCTTGTTTCTTTGCTCCTTATGGATTAAGACATAGTAGGTGGAACCAAAGACCCTAAGATGCCTCATTGAAGGAATACGGTCATACCACATTTCATAAGGAGTCTTATTTTTAATAGCATGAGATGGACACCTATTTTTCACATAAATTGCACGTCGAACTGCGTCGGCACAAAACGTCAATTTTACTTTTTTGAAAAACATCATGGAATGAACCATATTTAGGAGAGTCTTGTTCATTCTTTTAGCTATACCATTATGTTAAGGATTGTATGGAACCGTAGTCTCATGTTTGATCCCATGTTGGTGTAGATAGTTTTCAAATTCATCAGATGTATATTCTCTTCCATTCTCAATGTGAAGAGAGCCAATATGAGTCTAAGCTTCATTTTGGATCCATACATGAAAAATTTTAAAAGTTTCAAAAGCTTATGATTTATCTTTCAACAAGTATGCCCAACACATCCTGGTGTAATCATCAATAAAATACATGATATATTTATTACCATTTAATTTGCAAATGGAACATGCAAGGAGCCACACAAATCTGAACATATCAATCCAAGTTTTCTACATGCTCTAGAAGTAGAATCCTGAAATGATTGTTTGTTATGCTTTCCAAGGATATAAGCATCAAATTGCTTCAAAATCCGAGGAATGGTAAGCAAACCATACACACCATTCTTTTTTAGCAAGCAAAATATTTCATAATTAATGTGATCAAATTTAGCATGCCACAAGAGATTAGATGGCATTATACCTTCATCATGATAAGAGAGGTGTGTAGAATTTTGTGCATGAGCATATGTCCCTTTCAACTTTAATAATCTTCCATCTTCCACCCTGGTCATGACGACCATGTTGTCAAAATCCTTCCTTACTTCAACTTTGCCACCAAAGATATGAATAGAGTGGCCTTGTTGTTGGATGTGCACAAGAGACAACATGTTCCTTCACAGCTCAGGAAGATAGAGCACATCATGTAGAAGAAAATCCAAGATTCCAGACAATTTAAGCTTGATGGTGCAAATTCTCTAAGGTTTGAGATTTGATTTATCTACAAAATAAACCATGACATCTATGCTTTTATTGAAATCTTTAAAAAAATCTCTCTAGAAGGTCATGTGGTAGGTTGCACCTATGTCAAGCAGTCGTGCATCTCTCCAAGAAGCAAATGAAGTGTTAAAAAAATCTTTGGTTACTCCCATATTGCAATGGGAAACAATATAATGAGTAAATTTTCAAGTGCTTTACCTTTCGTCAGATCTGATATTTTACCTTTGTCTTCTTTCTAATTTTTTCTGTCTTTGATATTCTATGATCCAGGATCTTTTCATCGAAGTGACTTATAAAGAATTGTATTAAATGAGCATAAATTAAAATGCACCATTAAAGAATGAAAAAATCAATAATGAAGAGACATAAGCATCATATCTGAACACAAAAACTTTATAATGGAGTTCGTCCCTAGTGGACTATGTCTCCGGGTCCTGCTCTCAAATGGGTAGGCCTTTTTATTAACTCAGCAAAAGAATTTGACAAAATACATAAGTATACTTGATTATGGAATTAAGCGGCAGAAGATTTTCTCAGATAAAAAAACAGACAACACCATTGAATTTGTGGTGTCAAATTCCCAAAATTGATTGTCTCCACGCCTCAATTCGACTTTGGCACTGCCAGGCCCTTGAGAAATCTCGTCTCAGTTTATGTGCCTGCTCTCTGCATTTAATTCTTTGTACGGTGTCTCGGTTTGCGTGCCCAGTATTATCGTAGCGCGCCCTCCTTCTTTCGTCTGTGGGTCACCTGCACAGTCACATGCCATGTCACCGTATGGTCTACTACATGGCTGTATGGACTGCCATGTGGCGCTTTTTCAATGGTCCACGGATTGACTCGAAAAGCCAAAAATGAGTGACACGTGGCAGCCTCTAGTGTTGTCATGCCACCATGTTGATGTCAACATGACATGTGTCACCTTCTGTGTGTGCCACGTACACAGTACGGATGTTGACATCATATGTATTGATGTTGACGTCAACAATACAGATTTGACTCATCCCCTGCTAACTGAGATAGGTTGACCAAAACTTTGACCGCAAATATCTTTCGATCCATAACTCTGTTTGATGAGCCATTTACGTTGTTGGAAATATTGCGATGCACTCTTCATGGTGATGCCAATTTCACTTAGTTTTGAGAAACTTGAACTTTTTCCCTTTCTCTGTCTGCTGAGGCAATTATGAGCTTCCTGAGTTGCTTCTGCAAATTCTGAACTGTCCTTAGTCTTCTCTGGATCCTTTTTGGATCACGTCTTCCCACTGAGAACTTTTTGGACCACCAAAAGCTTTCATCAATCAAAAAATAAGTGAGGGAAGAGTTCCCTCACCTTGTCCTTCTCAATCCACTTTGCCTTGCTTGGATGTGTACCCTTTAAGCCTACTCGAAGATAATCAACATCACCCCTGCATGAAATCCTCATCCTTTTGTCCAGGATGATATATTCCTTTAACTCATCCAAGTACTCAGGAGCAAACTCATCAACTGAAGGTATTGAAACTTCCTCATCCTGATCCATGATCATGGGAGGCTAAAAAAGTTTCAAGTTCTCTACATTTACAACTGATTAGATCTGCATATAAGGTGGAAGATCTAGATGAAAATCATTGGTACCACTTTTCTCCAAAATAATGAAGGGTCCATAACGGATGGGCTTGACTTTCTTGCCTTCACCCTTCAATCTTTCCTTGCCGATGTGGAGCCATACCTGATCTCCAACCTGGAACTGGTGATCACCCTGTGTTTGTTATGCCGAGCTTTATATTGTTCTTGACTTTTCTCTAATTGTTCCCTGATTGTTTGGTGTACCTATTGGATCCTTTGGATGAACTTGCATGCTCTTTCTTCATTTGAATCGACATCTCTCCCATACATCAAGTCCAAAGGAACTTTAGGTAAATACCCAAAACATGTCTCAAAAGGCGAACATTGAGTGGAGGAATGTAAGGCTCGGTTGTTAGCATGTTGTACATAGGGTATCTTTTCATCCCATAACTTGGGATGCTTGTTGCAGTAGCCTCAAAGCAAAAGTACCACTGTTCAGTTAACAACCTTTGTTTTTCAGTTGGTCTATGGATGGAAAGCAATGCTCCTCTTCAACTTGGTGTCCATCATCCTCCACAAGCTTGTTCAAAAATCTCCAAGGAATCAAGTATCTTGATCCGAGATAATGGATGTGGGTAACCCAAAGTGAACCCAAACATACTGAAAGAAGAGATTAGCAGTCTGCTCAGTAGTGATTTGCTTTTTACATGGCATTAAGATATACATCTTGTTGAACCTATCCACTACAACATACAAATAGTCATGACCCCTTTTCAACATTGGTAACCCCCCTACAAAATCCATGGAGATACTTTCCCATGGATAGGATGGAACAAGAAGTGGTGAGTATAGCCCCGGATTTCTATTAGTGGGCTTACAAGTAGAACACATCACACACCCCTTTACATATTTAGTTGCAATTGCTTTCATCTGAGGCCAATAAAAAAACCTCTGCAAATGAGCCATAGTTTTTCCTACCCCAAAAATCCTAGACACAAGAGAAGTGTGAGCTTCTCATATTACATGGACTCGTTCACTTGTAGGAATACATAGCTTTCCAAGATGGTAGAGTAGTTTCCTTGCAAACAATAGTTCTCTACCTATGCACCATAGGTTAGCTTCTCATATACTTCTTTAAAATCTTCATCAATGGCATATGGTTCCACATAGCTATCATGAGATAATGAAGCATTATTCAAAATAATAGAAGCAACAATAGGAGGTCTAGAAAGCATATCAGCTACCTTATTACTCATACCCTTTTTGTACTTGATTACCAAATGAAATTGTTGTAGGAAACCCATCCATCTGTAATGTCGAGATTGTTGCAGTTTGGTTTGTGCTTGGAGATACTGTAAGGGTTGATGATCTGTATGTATGATTGTTTCATTCCCTAAAAAGTAGTGCTTCCATTTCTTTACGCTTTGAACTAATGCATACAACTCTTTATCATATGTAGGATAGTTAACAACAACTTGGTTAAAAGTTTCAGAGTGGTAACAGACAGGCTTACGATATTGAATCAATACTGCACCCATGGCATATCCACTGGCATTTGTCTCGATCTCGAAGGGCTGTTGAATATTCGACAGTGTTAATACCGGTGCGGTACTGATCTTTTCCTTCAAAGTGTCAAAAGTTTTTTGTTGATTTCCTCCCCACTAAAAAGTGTTCTTCACATTGGTTAAGGCATGCAAAGGAGTTGCTATAAAGGAGAAGTTTGAAATGAATCTCCTCGAATACTAGACTACACCTAAGAAGCTCTGTATCCCAGTTACACTTTTGGGCTTAGGCCAATTTACAATTACATCAATCTTGGAAGGATCAAATTTTAATTGTCCTCCTCCTACAATATGACCTAAGTACACAAGTGCAGTCTTACCAAATTCACATTTGGACAATTTTACATACAACTTTTCCCTTTGCAAATTATTCAATACTTGCTTTACATGCCTTACACGTTCATCCCAAGTCCCGCTAAATATAATAATGTCATCTAAATATACAATCACAAAATCATCTAGAAAAGACCTGAATACATCATTCTTCACACGCATGAAGGTTGTCAAAGAATTACAATGCCCAAACAACATAACTAACCACTCAAACAATCCTTGTTTGGTTTTAAAGGCAGTCTTCCATGCATCATGTTCTGCAACCCTGATCTGATGGTATCCACTGCACAAATCCAACTTAGTGAAATAAACAACATTCTTTAATTGATTAAGTAAATCATCTATACGAGGAAGAGGGTATTGATTTTTCATCGTGATTTTATCTAAGGCTCGGTAATCGACACATATTCTCCATGTGTCATCTTTCTTTGGCACCATCACGATCAAAGAACCATGAGGACATGAGATGGGCCCGATGACCCCTTGATCCAATAAGCCTTGTACCTTCTTCTTGATCTCTGTCATCTCTACAACTGATATCTTGTACATGCCCACATTAGGAAGAGGAGAATCTTGCTGAAGATGTATTTCATGTTGGATTTCCCTCTTAGGAGGTAATCCATCTAGTTCCTGGAAAATATTATCATACTTAGAAACAATATCAATTAATTCTTTCTTATGAGAAGGATCACATCCTTGGAAAGCGTTGTATGTTCCGACATCTTTCTCCCTTACAACCATGAGTACATATCTCTTATTAGTGTTTATGAGTCTCTTCATTTGTTCTGCACTAACAAGTGTCATGTTTACCCTCATGTTGTGAGCTCTAACAATATATTCCACTCCCCCCTTAGTAAGGTGGTATTTGTTCTCGTGATGAAAGAAGACTACTTTTCTATCATAAAGATAAGGACTCCCCAACACTATGCCACATATATCAAGTGATACAACATCCAAATCCACTTCATCAATCAACTTTGAAGCAATAGCAAATCTGACACTACATTTCTTGGTGACATTAAGTTTTGCTTTATCACATACCCAACCAAGAGGATAAGGCTTTGGATGTGGTTTCGTTTCAAGACCCATCTTTTTGACAAGTGCTTCAGATATCAACTTTACTTGGGAACCCGAATCAAATAATGTATCTATCTTAGTGTGTTTAGATACAACTCTTATATGGAATAATTCATTCCTCTTTCGTTCATCATCATGAGATTCATTATTGTAATTTGAACTAGCATGAAGGGAATCTTTACCTTGTACTCCAACCGATGTGATCTTTCCTTCGTCTCCTGAATCGGAACCAAGATCTTGTTGCACTGTAGAAATGGTCTTTGTCTTCCCCTTTCCACTGAACTGCTTTGGTCTCTTCTCTGGATGTAGTTTCCAACAATGTTCATCATCATGAGCACTTTTCTTGCAATGAGTGCAAGATGGCTTTCCTTCTTCTCTCTTTACAGTGGTGGTCTTCTTTTCCTTCCTTTTAAACTTCTTAAACGGCTTATGTGGGATATTGGAAGGTTTCTTTGTGGGACCTTCTTGAACATGCTTTCCCCTGTTCTCAAGGTGAGTAGCTTGCACACAAACTTCATCAAGATTGGTGGGATTAAACAATAGCAAAGTACGATGAATATAACTATGAAGTGCACCAATATACTTCATTAAAGTTTCATAAGAATCCAAAGGAATATTTAATGCAAGAGCTTACTTCCTAAACTCTTATGTGAAACTTTGTACAGTTTGACCTTTACTTTGTCTTAAAATTTGCCATTCCATAATTGCTTTTATGTAAATAACCCAATGGATAAAATTGCTTCCTTATCGTTGATTTAAATTCTAACCATGAGGAAAGAAGATTACCACACTTACTTATGTCTTGAAGTTTGCTCTCCCACCATACAAGAGCGACGCCTTCCAACCGAAGAGAAGCCAGTTGTGCTTTAACTTCCTCTTCATCAATCTGTTGAACACAACAATATACTTCAACTTGTCAGATCCAATTATCTAGCTTTTTAGCATCTCCATTAAACATAGGTAAAGCAAATTTTGCATCAAGCTTTAATAATGGTTTCTTAAATGAAGCTTTATGGCTAGAATTATGAGAATGCTCAGAGGAAGAAGAGCTAGAACTTGATGGTGAAGATGGAGGCTTAGGAGCGTCTCCTCCAGCCCCTTGATTTATTGAAGCATTATCATAAACTCGTGCTTCCTTTTTCTTCCCTTTATTCTTCATCCTCTTCTCGTAGTCTCCATACATTCGTTCGACCATTTCTGACATGCGATAAAAGACCATATGGAAGTTTTTCTCCTATTCATCACACTTGTCCTCTTCTGTCATTTTCTTCCTTCGGGATGCACGACCAACTTCAGAATTGAAAGTCTTAAGAGTTCCTTCACCCTGCTTATGCTTGGCCCTAGTAAGCATTCACACTCAACAATTCAAGTCAAAGATGATTGTTGTGATACCAACATGATCCGAGATATTTTCATCGAAGTGACTTATAAAAAATTGTATTAAATGAGCATAAATTAAAATGCACCATTAAAGAAGGAAACGTTCAATAATGAAGAGACATAAGCATCATATCTGAACACAAAAAACTTGACAAAGGAGTTTGTCTCTGGTGGACTACGTCTCCGGTTCCTACTCTTAAATGGGTAAGTCTTTTTATTAACTCAACAAAATAATTTGGCAAAATACATAAGTATACCTCATTCTGGAATAAAGCTACAAAATCTTTGCTCAGATCAGAAAACAAAAAATACCATCAAATTTGTGGCGTCGAATTACCCAAAAATGACTGTCTCCACGCCTCAATCCAACTCTGGCACTTCCAGGCCCTTGAGAAATCTCATCTCGGTTTCTGTGTCTGCTCCCGACATTTAATTCTCTATACTGCATCTCGGTTTTCATGCCCGATCATATTGTCACACGCCCTCCTTCTTTCTTCCATGGGCAGACTCATTTTATAAACAAAAAGTGGGGTGGACTACACAATGTAGTTCATTGGCCCAACGGTGGTTGATGCTATAGTTAAGGTGTTTGTATAGGGGGAGGTCCCGGGGTTGAGCTCGCGGGCCTCCCCTTTTGGGTTATAGTTATAACGTATACATATATGTGGAATGGAACTTTTCCAACTTTGGAGTGTGGTTTATATTTGTTGGAGTGTACCGTTTGGTCGCCAAATCTGGCAGGCTAGCCTTTTTCTTTTTTTGAAATTCGGTTTTCGGGCCCTCATTGGCATTTTCCCACTGCCACATGGCAGACCATGACTGGGCCACATGGAATCCAACCATTGGGCCATGCCAATCACCTGCACAGTCACATGCCATGTCACCTGCCACATCATCGTACGGTCTGCCACGTGGCGCTTTTTCATTGGTCCACAGATTGACCCGAAAATGCCAAAAACGAGTGACATGTGCCAACCTCTGGTGTTGCCACATCACCATGTTGACGTCAGCATGACACATGTCACTTTTTACATGTGTCACGTACACTGTACGGATGATGACTTCATTCATACTGATGCTGACGTTAGCTGTACGGATGCTGACTCATCCCTTGTTCACTGGGCTAGGTTGACCAAAACTTTGACCACAAATATATTTCTATCCGTAACTCTGTTTGACTAGCCATTTACGTCGTTGGAAATCTTGCGACGCACTCTTCGCGATGATGGCAATTTCATTGAGTTTTGAGTACTTTGAATTTTTTCCCTTTCTCTATCTGTCGAGGCCATTCTGAGCTTCCCGATTTGCTTCTGTGAATTCTTAGTTGTCCTTAGTCTTCTCTGGATCCTTTTTCTATCATACTCCCATGGGATTTTGTAGTTATTTGCTTCATTTGACCCATTCTTTATGCAACGGTCACAGTGAAGAATCGATCTATTGCCTTGGCTGTGTCTACCCCCTGCCTCTGAAATTCTTTATTCCATGCCCTCTTTTAATGTCTTCTCCTATAGAAGAATCATGTGGTTTATTCTTCCCTTTCTGAGCAAGGAACATAGTCTCACCAGTGGGATGAGATGACTTGTTTTCGAAGGCTTTCTCATGTTTTGCAACTTTCTCCACCCAAGTGTCAAATGTGATGGATTTCATTTAACCACTAGCTTGCAGGGATTCAAGGTAGTGAGAATATGTAGGGTAGAGATCCTTAATGAAGGTTGTGAGAGGAAGGTCTATCTTCACTCCGGTGGCATCAATGTCATGTATTATGGATTTGATCTCAGAAGCTAAAGCCATGGGATCATCATTCTTAAACTCTAGGTTGAAGAGCTTCACCAACAATTGTATGAGTTCCAGTTCTAAGTGAGATTCATGCAAGACCTTCAACTTCATCAAAGCACTATAGAAGTCATTAATGGAAACAATATGGCAGCTCACCTCTTCACCTATTGTTATAGCAATCGCATCATATGCTTTCTGATCTTTGTCCTTCCATATGACACACTCCTTATTTGATGTAGGAACGGTCGGTCTACCGCTCTTCCATTGTGCTCATGATTGTTCTTCTTCTTCACTAGCAGTGGTTGCTTCACAAATGTCATTAGACAAGTCGTTAAAGATAAGAGTGTGTTTGAAATTTCTATACGATTCTTGACAATTTTCTTTACCATTCAGAACCATGTTGACGACGAAGATGAGAGAATGCATCTTACAACATAACTCTTTAATAAGCAATTCAAGATCATTGTCCTCAAAATTCAAATATGGTGCTTGCTAGATTGTTCAGGACTATTATTTATGTATGGTTTGTTGGGCACCTCGCAAAAGCACAACTATGTGTAGAGAAGACTAGAATTTTATTGCAGTGGAGAAGTAAAGAGTGTGAGATATACCACTAAGACCAGACATACCCAAAATTGGACCATGCTTACAATAACAAAAGCCACAAACCACAAAATCTTAGGGAAGACATGAGTAGCAACAACGGGCACAACATTTAAAAGATTGAAGGAGAACGAGAATAAGAGGAAGAGGAGGCTTATGAAATGCTCAACCACTATTGCATTGATCTTTGGGTGCACTTCATTTGAAATGCATGGCTGCTTACTATTGGACACATTAATTAACTGTGGAGTACGTCGTGGATTTGGAACGTGAGACTGGACCAAGAATGATAAAACCCTAAAAATATGATAGCTAGGATTTGGAACATGAGATTGGACCAAGAATGATAAAAACCTAAGAATTTGATAGCTAGGATTTGGAACACGAGAGTGGACCAACAATGATAAAAACATAAGAACCTCAACCGAGCTTCTTCTTCTATCCTGCATTGTTAATGTAGTGAAGCGTACAACATGAGAACAAAATATGAGCAGATCGGTAGTGACCACTCAACGAAGAAGAAAAAAGGACCCAATAATGTGATCAGAGTCTAAGCAGTCATTGAGAATCTTTGAGAAAGTCTATGAGAATGGACTAAACCACAATCGTGAACTAGTTCCTCTGGAATGCTAATATTGTTGGATGGGCTTCATGAGAGTGAAGTGAGGTGCATGAGAGTGAGGAGAGGCGTGGATGATGGTGGAGGAAACTCTAATAGCAGACTGGAAAACTAATGCAGACAAGGATAAGGAAGGTAGATTGGTGGAGGCGTTTATATACGCGGGAGATAGATCTGTAGGTAGAGGGACATTTCTACATGCGGAAGGAGGGAAATGAAATGCCCAACGGAGAGAATCATGGATTTAACCTACTTTGATACCACTAACAGGCTAGGTATGGGAAAAAATGTAACTCCACACTTGGTTACATTCATTAACACGAAGCCTTAATAAATACACATTCAAGTGACAGTTAGTCTTCACCTTCTATGTGACTCTTCCTATCACCTATGACTCTTCACATTTTTTACAATTTTTATTTACAAATTACCATAATCTGAGGATTAGGTACTCAACAATATTAAAAAGACTGTAGCAAAGCTAGCAGTAGATTTACATAAAAAATGATTCTCCAAAGTTGTTGAGATGGAAAAAACAACAAAACAAAAAACGAACCTTCTCCCATCAAGAATGAAAGAGAGAGATCCAACCCTTGACCTACTATAACTTAGTCTCACTCCTTCTTGAGTATAAGAACAATTTTTAACAAATTGCTTGCATAAAAAAATGCAAAAGCAAGACATAATTATCTTTTATGTGGAACTTGTCCCCCACTAAACCCGAGGGAAGCTAGAGTTTGTTGCTAACTTGATTTTTCATTTTGATCATGACTTGACTTCCTACCTCTTGTTAAAGGAGGGGAAGGGTGAAAATATTTCTTTAATACTTCTGTAAAGGAAGGAGAGTCAAAGACTACTTCATCCTCTCCTCTTTCTCCAGTTCTTCTTCTACCTTGTCTTCTTCAAGTTCTGGTTCCTTCACTTGTGAAATTACACCAACCCATTTGAGGTCTCATCCCTTATATTTAGAGCTAAAACCTCTATTTTTTCTTGTTCCTATGGTGTGGCCCAGATTTACACTCTGAATTATTCTTCTAAGGATGTTTCTCAACTGGTCTCTCTATCTCTTCCTCCTGAGTTTCCAAAACTTCAAATTTGTTATTGGAAAGATTAGATGGGTGTGACTGAGGACTATTGGCAGGTTGAGTCCCCTTGGGTTGTTGTTTCTTGTGCTTTCTTGAAACTTGTTTGAATGAATCTTGCTCAGTGTTATTCTGTGGAGGTGGAGTATGCTTAGAAAATGGTTGAGTTTCTTGAGTTCTTGGACATCATTCAGCGAAATGCCTATACTCGTGGCAAGAGTTGCATTTAAAAGCAACCTACTCATAATCAAGGGCATGAAGATGACTCTAGCCCTCCAAATCAACTTGAATCACCTTTGGTAGTCCTTTTTTGAAATCCATTTACACAGAAATTTAGGCGTATGTGAAAATGCAATCCTTGGGCTCAACATAAGTTATAAAATGACCCAACTTGTCTCCAATATATTTAAGAGAATCCACACCCCATAAAATAATGGGGAGGTGTGGTAGCCTGACCCATATAGGAGAAGATAAAATTTTCATGTCTAGATTTAAGTCAAGAGTCCAGTGGGAAAGAAACAGTTCCCTGGAGCCCATGAACTCTGGACCCAATCTGAAAATCAGGTCCCTGTCTTCTTTGCTTCCAAAAAGGAACACATAGAAACCTTTTCCACAATGACTCTAAAGAACAAGATTTGGAACAACCCAATTCTTAGATATCCATTCTTGGACATATCTAGGACTAGGATGGAGGCTTGTAAACTTACCTACTAAACCTATCTTAGACAGAGTGATAGAGTTCCTTTTGATTTAGAGAACTCCATGTCTAAATTGGGGATATATTCAACCCTTTTTGGCAAAATTAGTTTTTTCTTAACATTTCCTACCAGCGACTCTAGAAGATCCAACCAAAGAAGCAAAGGATTCCTCTTTGAAATAGAAAATCCACCCATGGTTCAACATAACCCACCTATGAACCAAAATATCAACAAAAACCAGCTCATAGTCATAGAGATCTATGACATATGATCAAAATGGAGGGCGAAGGCAAAAACCAAATCCAAACTGAGCCGAAGAGTCTACACATTCATAAGCTAATCTCGACAACTCTAGTGGAGGAAATGCTACGATGAATAGGGAAACCCTAGCTGCAGTAGGAACACGATCTCCACATCCATTTCAAAAAAAATTGCCCAATTTTTCTAACAACGTTACATAATTTTGGAAAAAAAATTATTGGTGCAAAGTAAAAAAAAAAAAAAACTAATGTCATAATGTTGAACATGTGACAACCAAGTATCTGAATACGATGGTTTTGGTATTACTACGGTGGTTCATTCAACTATTTTTTTGTTTAATATGTAATAACGAATCTACCTAGAATAGGATACGACGAATATAATGGTTCGCGATGGTTCAACGAGTTCATAAATCAACCCAGAATAGGATGTGGCAGGTTTCATAATTACTACAACCGTTTTTTTGTAAACGTAGAAGTTGTATTATAAATATATGCACTGTGTGGAGGCAAAGAAGTAGCAGAGTTGTAAGCCTACTCATGTTGGGTTATTTTTTTTGTAATCTCTGAGATTGGGCAATAATAATAATCGATTCCCTTGCCCCGTGGAGGTTTCTTTAACAAATCGTCAGGGTTTTACCACATACATCTCTGTCTCATTTATGGTTATTGTTTTGTAACTTGTTGTATCTAGATTGCTTGCATTCTCTGTGCTCGGGTCCCCAAGAAGTGGTATGAGAGATTTGTTAGGGGGCGTGAGGTTACACAGAGGAGAGATCCAATCTAGTGGATGCATCGAAGGGCGAAGGATTGTCCATTCTGTGTAGAGAAGAAGCCACACACAAAGGACTAGAGAAAGGTTGAACGATTTGTTGAGGGTTGACAAAGAGAAAGGGAGCATTCATATTCAATTTCATGTAGGAACTCAAAGAGCCGAGTGTTGACTTGAAGTTGGGGGTACTGATTTTGATGATTCCTGAAGGGCCCATCAACCAATTGCAGGTGGAAACCCTAATATTTATAAAAAAAATTGATTTAAAAAAAATAGAAGTCTACCTGTTTTTATTCGTGGAGGAAAAATATATATTTTTTGAAAGAGAAACATATGTTTTTTAAAATAGTACATTTTGAAATTTAATAAGATGGGGTAAAATATTTTCTTGGAGATATATAAAAAAATCGTCCATTATATATATTAAATTTTTTGGGAGGGGTGAAGACAAATCTCCATATATATGTACCCGGGAGCTGTGCAATGGTTTACTGGTCAAATAATTTAATTAATTTATGTTGAAATTTTTGGTGTTTGATCCAATGGTGAAGGTCTCACATATAACTTTGAGATGTGGAATCTCAAGATGCGTGATCCATTGGTGCAACAAGGTTTGCACAAGGTGTTGGTGGGAAAGTCAATGAAACCTGCATATATGACAGATGAAGACTGGGATGATACATATACAAGATCTCTCAGTGCCATTCGTTTGTGTTTGGAAGATGATGTTTTGTTTAATATCGTTGGAGAGGAGACAACATCAGGATTATGGAGCAGATTGGAAATCCTTTACATGACAAAATCCTTGACAAACCAAATCTACTTTAAGAGGAAGTTATACAACTTATGAATGAAAGAAGGTACAAAAATTGTCAATCGTTTAAATGTCTTGAATACTCTGATTTGTCAATTAACTAGCATGGATGTAAAATACGATGATGAGAACAAGAAGTCATGTTGTTGTGTTCATTGCCTGAATCTTGGGATCACTTAGTCACATTTATGTGGTTTAGCACAACAAACACCATTGAATATGATATTGTTGTGGGAGCCCTATTGTCTAAGGAGGTGTGGAGAAAATCCAGTTTAGAAACCTCAACATTGGAAGTAATGGTGGCTAGAGGTTGGTCCATAGAAAGGGGGGGGGGAAGATTTGAGTGGAACATCCAAGGCTAAGTCAAAGGGCAGAAAGACTAAGGGAAGATGTTGATACTGTAACAAATAAGGGCATCTCAAAAAAGATTGATGGAAAAGGAAATAATCTAAGGATGAATCCAAAAAGGAAGCAAATCCGGTTGAATCAATTTCAGGTATGGTTGATGAAGTTTTGTCTGTCTGTAGTATCTCACAATATCAAGAAGAATGGTTATTAGATTTCGGTGCTTCCCATCACATGTGTTCGCATAGAAGTTGGTTTTAATCTTACCAATCTATAGATGACGATGTTGTTTTTATGGGAAATGATATTTCTTGTAAAATTGTTGGGATTGGGAGCATTAAAATTAAGATGTTTTATGGTATTGTAAGAATGTTGAAAAATGTTAGACATGTACCATAACTTAAAAAGAATTTGATTTATTTGGGAGTTTTGGATTCTGTTGAATTTAGAGTTGTTATTAGGTTATTTTCAATTTACTAGAGCATAACAACATAAGTAGGATCACTAAAAGAAACACAATCACAAGGTACACAACATTTTATCCTGGGAAACCCTCATGGGGAGAAAACCCAACAAAAACTTCCTCGATAATAGATTGTGAATACAATGCCAATACTAAAGACCAAAACCACCAAGAAAAGACTAGGATTGAGCATGCACCTCTCTCTCCTTCTTCTTGCAACTGCACCTACCTTCAAAAGATGCACACTAGAAGTGAGTGTGAGTGAGTGAACAAATGAGGTGCCCTTCTCACTTATATATATTAGTTGAGGAAGCACTAGGGTTATGTCTCTTCATAAAGTAGGAACAACTTCTTCTAATAGTGGTTAAAACCACTTTATTAAATCCCAAGGGTCGACTTTACAAACACAACCGTATAACTATGGTTTGACCAATCCAGAAAAGGGGATTTGGTCATACATAAGTCCCGACATGATCAATCCACAAAAGGGGATTTGATCTATAAGATAATAACTCAATTATAATTAGAATATTCTTCGAAGTTACAATATTTCAACACTACCCCTTAATGAGAAGGGTATTCTATTGACATAACCCAATACAACATCACCAGGAGAGAGAGAGAGAGAGCAACAACATCATCAACATATGGAACATTGTCTGGCATATCTAAAAATCATCTCAATTTTTTCTCATCATCAATAACATCATCGTTCACAACATGGAGCTGGAATGTCATCATAATCATCATCTGCATCAACATCAATTAGCATAATACTAAGGCAACAACATCACCAACACCATCATCAACAACATGAGGTTAGTACAACATCATCAACAACAACGCGAGGTTGATACAACATCATCAATAATAGCACGACGTTGATGCAACATCATCAACAACAACATGAGGTTGAAACAACAACATCATGAGTACGAGGCTGAGATAACAACATCATCATCATATGGCAATAGAATGAGGCAGGTGTAACAACAATATTTTATGGTACCCTAACAGACCATCCTTACCGGACCTTCGATATCTGCCCAGGAATCATAAGATTCCCTAGGATATAAAATCCTAACAAAGCTACCACATAGTACTTTGATAGACCGTCCTTACCGGACCTTCGGGATTTGGCCAGGAATCAAAAGATTCCCTAGGATATAAAATCCTAACGGACCTACCACTACTCACCACAGCTGGCATATACATGCACATGTACTCTGACAGACCGTCCTTACCAGATCTTCGAGATCTGTCCAGGGATGATTAGTCCCCTAGGATATAAAATCCTAACTGAGCTACCCGTAGTTGGTCAGGATACCATAGTATCATCAAGATCACTCCCCCTTTCAAGGGAGGTCCTTTCGGACTATACCAAGCTTGTCTCGAAAGTATTCAAAATTCACACGAGACAGAGGCTTGGTCAACACATCAACAACCTGCTCATATGTGTTAACATATTGGAGCTTTACATCTCCTCTCTACACCATATTACAGATGTAGTGATACCAGATCTCTATGTGCTTCGAATTGTCATGGAACACTGGGTTCTCCATCATCTTTGTGCAACTCTAGTTATCACATAGAATCACAGTGGCTTCCATCTCCAAATCGAATAGACCTGTCAACAACTTCTGAAGCCATATGGCTTCAAAACTGGTGGAACATGCTACAATGTATTCCACTTTTGTCATGCTGAGAGCAATATTGGATTGCTTCCTGCTCTCCCATGAAGTCATGGCTGACCCCATACTGAAACAACTTCCTGAAGTGCTCTTTCTATCAGAAACACTTCCAGCCCAAACTAAATCAGTATAACCAACCAGTCTAAAGTCATAATCTCCAGTATATCTGAGACCAAAGCCCAACATACCCTTAAGGTATCTCATCACATGGTTTGCAGCTATAAGGTGAACACGTATGGGCTCTACCAGATACTGAATCAAGGTGTTCATAGCAAAGCATATATCGGGCCTGGTATTCATCATATACATCAATGAACCAATAATTTGTCTATACAGAGTAGCATCAAGTAATTCTGACGAAGTATCAACCGTGAGCTTCAACTTTTTTTCCATGGGTTTGTTCATGGCTTTGCATTCCAACATGTCAAACCTCTTCAATATTTCAACTGCATACTTCCCTTGGTTAAGGAAGATTTTCTCTGGGCTCTGCCAAACTTCAAGACCTAAAAAACAATGCATCAGGCCTAGGTCTTTCATCTCAAATTCTGCAGTAAGCTTCTTCTTGCAATCTGTGATGAACTTTTCTTTTCCTGTTAAGAATAAGTCATCCACATACAACAACAATATAATTGGCTCATCATTCATATCCTTGAAGTAAAGGTTAGATTCAACTTTACTTTTAGTAAAGCCCAAGATTGTCAGGAAACTATCAATTCTGCCATACCAAGCTCTGGGAGCTTGCTTCAACCCGTACAGATCCTTCTTCAACCCATAGACATGAGTCTTTCTATCTTAAAATTCAAGCCCTTGTGGTTGTTCTATATGCACTTCTTCTTCAATAACACCATTTAAGAAGGTTGTTTTCACATCCATCTGGTGCAACTTCCACTTCATTTTGGCCACAAGAGCTATGATGGTTTTGATAGATGTGTATCTGGCTACAAGAGCAAACGTTTCTTCATAATCAATGCCTTCCTTTCGAGAAAAGCCACGCGCTACAAATCTTGCTTTATGTTTTTCAATACTTTTGTCTGCAACATGTTTTATCTTGTATATCCATTTGCAAGATACCACATATTTGTTCTTTGGTATGGGAACTATTTCCCATACATCATTATTTATAATCGATTGGTATTATTTCGTCATGGCATCCACCCATTCTTTCTTATGAATGGCTTCTTCAAAGCAAGTAGGTTCATTTTCTATGAGATCACACATCAAGGCCATATAATTGGAGAATGGCTTAGGTTTCTTGCTTTGTCTCATGGTTCCTTCTGGGGCACCATACTTCTCTCCATCTTGAATAAGTTCCCTTGCCCAGGATGGATTTCTCTTGTGAGAGATCATCATCTGGGGAGGTTCTTGAGATTCTATCATATCATGATCTTCTGGAATCTCGTCATCAGGGGTAACTATAACTTCCTTCAATGGTTCTACAACTATGGGAGCTACAGGTTCTTCTTCAAGATGACATCTCCTTGATCTCTTGAGTGTTGCATCTTCATCAAAGGTTACATATCCGTTGATCTCAATATGATGGTAACCTGGTATGTAAATAGAGACCTCATAGTATCCAACAAATATTCCCTTCTTTCCTAAAGGGTCCAACTTAGTTCTCCTTTCTTTCAGAATGTGTATAAACACTGGACAACCAAATTTCTTGAGATGGCTTACTTCTGGCTTCTTTCTGGAGAACATTTCTTCGGGGGTTTTGAATCCAAGTGCACATAATCTATTTTGGACATAAATTGTTGTTCTTGTTGCTTCAACCCATAAGTGCATTGGAAGATCTTGATCGTGGATCATAGTCTTCACTGCTTCCATTATTGTTCTATTCTTTCTTTCTGCTACACCATTTTGATGAGGATTATAGGGAGTGGTGAGCTCCCTCTTAATCCCAACATCTTTGCAAAAGCTTCCAAATTCATTTGAAGTGTATTCTCCTCCATTATCTGACCTTAGTATCTTGATATTTCTTTCGGAGAGATTTTCTACCAAGGCTTTGAATTCCTTGAACTTTCTGAGTATTTCATCTTTTGATTTCAAGAAATAAACCCCAAGTCTTGCGAGAATAATCATCAATAAATGACACATTGTATACATACCCACTTATAGAGGTTGATGGCATTGGACCACATACATCTGAGGGGATAAGCTCCAAGATTCCTTCTGCTTTATTGTGTCTCTTTGGGAAAGGATTCTTTATGTTCTTTCCTTGTGCACTTCCCTTGCACACACCTTCATGATCAACTTTGAATTCTGGTAGACCTGTAACTACCTTGCTTACATATGGTAAGGCTTTGTAGTTGATGTGAAATATTCTTCTATGCCAAAGTTCACAAGGACTCTTAGTGGAGTGAGTCAAGGTTGCATTTGAGTGACCTTTTACCTTATACAAGCCACCCTCTTCTATTCTGATAACAATTGCATCTTCTATGGTTTTTTCTTTAGGCCACATAAGAACTTCACCATCTATGAATGCAACCCTGAAACCTTTATTATCTAAGGTTGAGATAGAAATTAAATTCTTTGTCAAACCTAGTACATAAAGTACATCCTTAATTCTCATCAGAGTCCCTTAATCAAGTTTGTAGGTGGATTCTCCCATTCCTTTGATAGGGTAATGGTAATCATCTCTGAGTGAAACTTTCTGGGGAAAGTCCTTTTCTGTAAGGCAAGAGAGAATATCTCTATGACCTATCATGTGCTTAGAAGCACCACTGTTTATGAGCCAAGTGTCCTCTCTAGATGTCACAGATCCTGAGAGGGCAGAAAATAAAAAATAATCTTCAATCTCTTCTGTAGTTAACTTCGTGGGTGGCTCATCATCTTCAACTGCATGGGTGTGATGTCTTTTGTTATTTCTCTTCTTGTATTCTTCCCTTTTGGCAGGACAATTATTAGCAATGTGTCCCATCTTATCACAATGATAAAATTAATAAGAGGAGAAATCTTTTTCTTTTCTTTGACCCTTCTTATATTTTTGGAATCTCCTTGGAGGGTGAGATTCTTTATGGAAGTGAGTGAATCTCTTTGGGGAGTGAGATTCCTTATGGAGGTGGGTCTCCTTTTGGAAATCAGACCTTTTCTTTCCTCCTTTAGCATGAGAAGCTAGGGCTTGGTCTTCTTCCCTTATAGTACTGCTTCTTGGTTGGCTACTCTTGCTTCTTCTTAAACACATTCTTCTCAAAGACTGTTAAATTGGAGTTTTTCTTTTCTTGCACAAATGGTTTGGATGAAGGCAACCCAAGCTCTTGTGAGACCATTAAGAGTTGTCATGATGAGTTCTCTTCATCCAAGTTTTCTCCAATTGCTTCTAGCTGTTCTTTGAAACGAGTAACCCTAGAGAAATAGTCTTGAATTGTTTCTCCTTTTTGCATTTTTGTATTCTTGAGTTGGATTCTCAAGTTCATCTTCCAGTTGATGTTCTTTCCTTCATACATTTTGGTTAGGGCATCAAACATCTCTTTTGGAGTATTATCACTTGAGGGATCAAGTGATCTTTAATGGAGTTTGCAATGATCCTTTTGGCCCTAACCATATCCTTCTTATAATTTTCTTTGGCTGCATCTTCTTCGGTTTCCGATACATTTTCTTTTATGAATTTTGCAAGGTCATTCTCTTCAAGAATGAGTCCAATTCTGTACTCCCATGCACAAAAGTTTTCCACACCTTCTAACTTGTCAACAAGCTAGGTGCTTGCAAACATCTTGACATGGAGCTAGGAAAATGACCAGAGAATGAAAGTGCTCGGAAAGTGAATCTGAATTTACCAGGAGATGCGCTGGGTCGAGGTGAGTAGGCTGGAGTTGTCTGTTTTCAAAAAATCCAAATTTTACCCCTTGAAATTGGACCTGCGCAAATCTGGACTGGTACTTCTGGTACTGGTTTTGGTTTCCTGGTACCAATCAAAACTAGGGTTTGACTTTTCAGAGGCTCTGGCAATCGAAAAGGTGCACTTAAGCTGCCAAATGATGCACTAGGGTAGGACGCACTTCTCTAGATGGTGTTTAGGTAGAAATTCCTTTCCAATAAAACCCTAATTTTCTTGTATGACAACAATGACGTTTTTGGTTACCCAGTGAAAGGTGCTCTATTCAGTCAAGCTCTGATACCATGTTAAATTTAGAGTTGTTATTAGGTTCTTTCAATTTACTAGAGCATAACAACATAAGTAGGATCACTGAAAGAAACACAATCATAAGGTACACAACATTTTATCTTGGGAAACCCTCATGGGGGAGAAAACCCAACAAAAACTTCCTCAATAATAGATTACCAATAAAATGCCAAGACTAAAGACTAAAACCACCAAGAAAATACTAGGACTGAGCATGTGCCTCTCTCTCCTTATTCTTGCAACTGCAACTACCTTCAAAATATGCGCACTAGAAGTGAGTGTGAGTGAATGAACAAATGAGGTGCCCTCCTCACTTATAAATACTAGTTGAGGAGACGCTAGGGTTATTTATCTTCATCAAGTAGGGCCGACTTCTTGCAATAGTGGTTAAAACCACTTTATTAAATCCCAGGGGCTGACTCTACAAACACCACCATGTAACTATGGTTTGACCAATCCACAAAAGGGGATTTGATCTATAAGATAATAACTTAGTTATAATTAGAATATTCTTCAAATTTACAATATTTCAACATTCAGGTAGGTATAAATATACAGGTCAAGGTGGAGCATTGAAAGTGTCCAAGGGTAGTTTGGTGGTAATGAAGACAACAAAGATTGGGAATCTTTACAAGCTAGAAGGGAGTGTTGAAATAAGTGAAACAATGGTGGTATCTACGGAAGCAATTGCATCTACTTGTTTATGGCATCAATGAATGGGCCATGTGAGCAAGAAAGGGCTGCAAGTATTGGTAAACCATAAGTTGCTTCCAAACTTACAATCTTCGAATTTTTGCAAGTTTTATATCACAGTTGGTTATGGTAATGGAGTTAAGGGATGTAGATTATGGGATCTTACTACCCACAAAATCATCCTTAGTAGATATATGTACATAGAACAATTAGAAGTTGTTTAGGATCACAAAGAGAGATTTGTTTGCAAACTCAGGGAATCATTGTATGGCCTAAAGGTACCCAAGCAATGGTACAAGATTTTCGATTCTTTCATGGTGAGCCAAAATTTCTTAAGAAGTGAGTATAACCATTGTGCTTACTTTGAAGGTTTGGAAAATGATACAATCATTGTCTTGGTGTTATATGTTGATAATATGTTTGTTGCAAGTCAAATCATGGTTGAGATCAACATGTTAAAGGCTCAATTGGACATGATATTTTAGTTGAAGGATCTAGGAGCAACAAAACAAATCTTAGGCATAAAAGTACACAGAGACAGGAAAAATGGTAAGTTGTGGTTATCACAATACAAGTCTATGGAGAAGATATCGATGAGGTTTAGAATGAACATTGTGAAACTGACAAATATCCCTTTAGCTTTTCATGGTAAGATTTCTTCATATTTATGTCCCAGTAGTAAGGAAGAAAATGATTGTATATCTCGTATACTGTATGCCAGTATAGTAGGAAGGTTGATGTCCGTAATGGAATGTTCAAAATTAGATATTTCACACGTAGTTAGTGTTGTTAGTGGACACATGGAAAATCCAGGTAAAGAGCATCGTGAATGGGTGCTTTGGTATCTTAGAGACACAAGTATCACCTATAGTGGTTGCAGTGATTTAGTCAGTGGTTATGTTGATTCAGATCTTGCAGGAGATCTGGACAAGAGGAGATCTACCTCAACTTATGTCTCACATGAATGAAATGATCTATTGGATATGTTTGGACAAGTGCAGAATAAGGTGTTCTGTGGTAGTCAAAGTGTTATGCACTTGACTAATAGTCTAGTGTATCAAAACGAGACAATGCATCATTTTGTAGACATGTTACTGATGGAGGTGGAGTGGTTCATATTCGAGCAAATTGTGTAGAGATGTTCATGAAACCAATATTGTTAGAGAAGTTGTTGTGGTGTTTGGCTTCTCTTGGCTTGTAGAAAAGGTGATGAATGAACCTAGGCAAGGTATTGGGTAAATTGTTGTCAAGGTGGATATTGTTGAATAGGTGACAACCAATTATCCGAATATAGGGTTATGTTATTACTACAATGGTTTATTCAATCGTTTTTTTGTTTAATATGTAACAACGAATCTACCTAGAATAGGATACGACAAATATAATGGTTCATGGTAGTTCAACCAATTCATAAATCAACCCAGAATATGATGTGGCGGGTTTGATAATTACTATAGTCGGTTTTTTGTAACCGTAGAAACTGTAATATAAATATATGTAGCTCGTAGAGGTAAAGAAGTAATAGAGTTGTAAGACTGCTCGTGTTGGGCTAATTTTTTTGTACTCTCCGAGATTGAGCAATAATAATAATTGATCACCTTTGCCCTGTGGAGATTTCCTTGATAAATCATCAGGGTTTTACCACGTACATTATTTGTCTCATTTCTGATTGTTGTTCAGTTATTATTTTTAACTTACTATATCTAGATTGCATACATTCCCTGTGCTCGGATCCCCAACACATAAGACATAAACTATATTATCTTGTCACATGCATGGATTTAAGAAAACAGACTACCAAAAAAACTTCACTAAACATGTAAGAATGGCGATAATCCCTTACATAGATTCAAATGTCTCTTAAAAATGTAGTATATTTTATTTTAAAAACATTATAAATATAAAAACAAACTAATTAAAAAGTTAATATCTTACAAATTGTTATAATAACCAAGACACAACATATTCCATATATAAAAACCATCATAAAACACGAAACAAATTGTTATAATACCCAACACACAACATATTTCATAAATAAAAACTATCATAAAACGCAAAACACAACTTTCATTTACATAATAGACTCTGTTAGCACTGAGAATCACCCTTAGACTGCTATAGGATAAGCCCAGTACCCATCAAAATGTAAATGTATTAAAATGGTTTGAGTAGGTGGATCAACAAGACATTAAAGAAAGGAAAAGACAACAGATATCACTCCAGATCAGTGATGGACCATTGGGCTATGGAGTCATAAACAATCTGCTCATTGAAGGCATTTAAGCTCCCTATCAGACAAAATATTTGTATAACGATGAAGAGAAGAATAAGAGAATAACATAAAGATGAATATTCGCTAAGCAGAGATCCTCTTTACAAAGAGAATTTAGATGTGTCTAAGCAGTAAACAATGATCGATAGGCAAGCTTACAGCAGACCCTCTACCACATCAAGAATCTATCAATCAAAGACAAATTTTAATCCTTAAAATCAACAATTACATTCAGACAAGATGAAGAATAGAACAAAGAACATAGAAGACAAATCCGATGAAACAACTCATATGAGTCTTCAATAACAATACAATTTACAGCTACATGCCCCTCCGGCTTACAAACTGAAATATACAGTCATAAACGTTTCTCAAAACCTCTTGCGGTCTTGGGCCTGAACCCCCCTCACCTAAACATATCATTCATCTCATGTATTTATAATCGAAACAATAGACATGTCTTGCTGCTTGGGCGCCTCTTTTCCAGTGCCTTGTGTCTTCTCTTGTCTGTCATGTTCCTTCTATCAGAAGGAAACTCTGGTCAGTATGGGCGTGCAGGAAAAACTCCCCTCTGTGATACTTCGGGTTGACAGTCTTCTGTCTCCTCGGCCAGACCCTCCATGCTTCCATTTAAGGGGGGTAGTCGATAGCTCAACCACCGGTCCTTCTTTCATTAACTAATTTCTCCTTGGGACCAGGATGAGGCCTTACGCCTAGATTGTTGCCACGCACTACTCTTAGATTGGGTTGTATATAAGCACGTGATTGCGGAGGTTGCCAAAGGCGGTTTGGATCCACACCGCTTCTCCCCCCGCAATTCACCACCAACTGCCACATACCTCTTCTGCTATACCATGGTTTCGATTGTGAGACCGCTCTAGAATTTTAACATTTGAGCATGTTCTATCCCCACAATGAAATGTGGCTGTTGATCTGCTGCAATCTGCGATTTGGGAAAGCTTGCTTTTGCTGCCACGCATCGCTCTCGGATGGACCCTGCTTTCCGCTGCAAAGATCAACGATTCTTGTTGATTTGAGATCAACAATCCATAATTACTTCAAGTGTTCAGGCTTCGGGCCTTTTCAATGCATAGCTCTTACAATCCTCTAGAGTGTCGTATCTATGAAGTGAGAGATCTGCCTCCACATATCCTCTTATTTTGGACAACCGAGATTCACTTTGGGAGTTCGTGCTTCGGGAGTTTTCTTCTGCTTGCTCGCGTAATCCTCCGAAGTGTCGTATTTCCGAAGTGTTAGATCTAGCGCCGCGTGGCCTCTTGATTTGGACGACCGAGATTCACTTCGGGAGTTCGGGCTTCGAGCCTTTTCAATGCATAGCTCTTACAATCCTCCGGAGTGTCGTATTTCCGAAGTGTTAGATCTGGCACCGCGTGTCCTCATTGATGGATGGTCTAGATGAACTCCGGGCTTCGGGTCCTCGAGAGTCCTTTGCTCACTCAGTTTTTGCTTGCTTCCTCCCGGAGTACGAGATCGCCTGACACATGTCTCTTGCTTGAAGATCAACGATCCTGAGCGATTGTGGGCTCACAACTTGCACAAACTTTAATTTCCTTCCCGATCCCCGCAATGCGAATATGCTTGTTCGTAGCGGGATTGCTATGCACCATTGATCTGTTGATCTAGCAAGATCAACGCTCCTGAGCGATTACGGGCTCACAACTTGCAAAAACTTTAATTTGCTTCTCGATCCCTGCAATGCCTCCCCACCATTGATCTCTCTCCAATGAGATCAGATGGTCGTGATTTAATCTTTGCTTGATCTGACGGCTAATCTTGCTCTCGCTCAAATCTTACGGTTGAAAATTGAACCCGTGTGTTTGCTTGTATTTCAAGCTCAAAATGGACTGCTCTAAATGCTGCATTTTGCTCATAGTTTTTCCCTGCGCATACAACATGCTTGACCGACCTGTTTTTATCAACCAAAAGAAGAAAAACTTATAGGAAGGTTTGCAGAAAAGAGAGAGACTCGACAGAGGTATAGACCCAAGTTTTAACAATAGCTACCTATGACCCATGACAACTTTATGTGCTAACACATTCCATACATGTCAATTGGGTTTAGCTTGAATAGTTGTGAGAAATGATTGTTATACTCTCCATGAGAGTTCAATTCCCATAAATAACATAATAAACTCATAATGAGTATATTATAATGTCTTCGAACTTATATATATTGGAAAGTTACCTTTGATTCTCTTGAAAAACAAGAAAATCGCTTTTGAAAATAAAAATAAAAATAAATACATTCCATACATGGAACAAAGAAAAACAAAACCACTACCAATCAACCGTTGTTGCCGCTAGCACCATCGCGTTGAGATTGATTGAACAGAGTCAAATAATTAGTAGTCTCTTTTTATAATATTATAACTCTGCCACATGGTTCGTCACGATAAGTGCAAGCCATTCGAAAGCAAAAAAATTGAATAAAAATCAAAGATATTCTTTGCACCTTCTAAAGAGCAGTGAGGGTGCACATCCACTCGTGAACGACAACTGTCAGGAAAAGGTTTGCTTCCCCGCGCTTGGCTTCAGGTCGTTGAATGCCCTTCCAGGTATATGTTTACCCAGTATATCTGGACGGAATGTAAAACAATTTATTCTCCCGTCAATAAAGATTCCGGCGGGCAACATAATTCTATTGCAGTCCTTTTATGATCTTCATTCCTCCACAGTTGTTCGGACTCTAGCTTCTCTTCGCCCACACGGTCTTTTCTTCTCCCGTCAATCGAATCGGCGCAGCCGGACTTAACCGTCTGCTGACGGTTTCAGTCGATCGATAACCCACTCGAACTCGAGAGCATTCTGCACCTGGCTTGGAGAGGTTGCCGGCGGCCGTTTGGAGAGAAAAGAGTAATTCAAGATGAACGACGCAGATGTCTCGAAGCAGATCCAGCAGATGGTCCGCTTCATCCGGCAGGAGGCCGAGGAGAAAGCCAATGAGATCGGCGTTTCTGCTGAAGAGGTGAACTCAGATCTGATTTATTCGTATTTGAATATCCCGAGCTTATTTGTAATTAGAATTTATTGGCATGGCATAAACCCCCGATAGCTCTGATTAGGGGCCGCTGGCCTCTTCCTGGTTTCGTACTTTACATGTTGGACAATTTTTCAATTCTAATTGCCGAAGATCTGATTGTTATTTACCTGATGATCTTGAATACCCGAATTACCCTGCCAAGCAAGTTCTTCATTCACTCGTACTGTAATGGCCGCTAACTTTCGTCATAGATTAAGGAGAAAATCCACCTTGTGGGGAAATGGTCATTGTGGCAATTTGCGAGTTGATAAAGGCAATAGAAAATTTTGCATTCCTTTAATTAAATTGAACAGTTGGACTTTTACTGTATATTAATAAATTAATCCAAGCACATTTCAAGAAAGAAAAAATAAGGGCAGCTGTGCCCTTTTCGTCGTACGGTTTACCCTCTAGACATTCTATTAAAAATTTAAATCCTGTTACTCTTGCGGACTGGTTGCATGGAGGGAAGCGCAAAAAGGAGCTGAAACAGTAAGCCTGCAGCGCCATCTCTGTTTCTTGCGGAATATGCACACAAAGAAACAATTACTTGATGGTCAATTTGGCGAATGCCTGCAGGATCCCTGGCAATATGATTTGCATGACATAAGATCAGATGGACTTGCTACTTTGGAAATTGCGGCTGGAACTACTTGCATTTGCCGAAGCCAGCAATCTGAATCCTTTGCCTAAGCTGATGGAGGAACTAAGGTTAAAGTTTGTCTGACCCGTCTTTCAGGACTAGTCAGGCAAAACCTTCCATGATCAAATCTGAGAAGGGTTGACCTATTCATCCGAATCACGCAATGGCTTAATAGTGGAGAGTTGGTTGACATTGCTGCTATGTGGCGTAAATGCCGTAATTTAATTGTTTCAGCTAAATCTGGAATCTGGATGCCAGTTTTTGCAAGGTGGGCCTTAGTAAATATCTGCGTGTGGTTTAGAGCTAAAGGGATGGAGCTGTAACCATCTTAAATGTTGATTCTGAAGCTGGCTGTTTAAAGAAGATTTGACCAAAGGCCCTTCTTTATATATACATGTGAGGTGTCGTTCATGTTTATCTCATCCAGTTATGCCCCAAGAGTTGTGCTAATGAAAGGCTTACTTGTTCAGGAATGGTAATTTTGTTAGAATTGCTTTCATGTTTTGAATCTTTAGTTGAATAAGAGCTTTGTCATATTAATATTGGGAAAGGATTTAATAAAGAATACCACCTATTACATCACCATGTTTGGCAACAAACAACGATACGTAAACTAGCATAAGTAATAAATTATAACAAAGTCAATATATCAAGGCAGTCCTCAATGCTTGTCATCTATAGAGTTTAGTGCAGAAGATTGTGCAGTAGTATTTTTGTAGTTGCTAGATGAAAAAGGGAATACCGTGGGTTATTTCTAGATTCTAGATGATGTAAACAAGGTTTTTTATGGTTAAATGGAGTATGTTTGCTGTTGATGTGGCAGGGTTGCTTGAGTTGTTTGCTGGGTGTTAGCCCCAAAGTGGTCACTTTGTCATATTTGTCTTGTAGTCTACTCTGTTACTTGTCTCTAATGATTTAGACATGTGGTGGATAGTTCTTATAAGCTTGCCATCTCTTGGTGACGAGTCTCTTAGCATCAATTTGATGATTAATGTCAAGTCCCCAATCATGATAAGTCTTTTGATATGACTTTCTTTGAAAATCCTCAACCCTTGGAAGTTGGAATAGAGCCAATGCCTCTGCTTGCTTATTCGAAGCTCTACCTACTCTCCATTCAAATATGTTTTCTTGATTTCCTCTGGGATCAAGGATGACCCCCCTGCACCTGCCACACCTAGTCCAATATAATATTTTACAAAACTAAAAATAAAGCAATTAAAATAGTTCTGAAAGGTAGTTAGGGAAAAACTAAAAATAAACTAATTATAATAGTTCTCAAAGGTATAAGTGGTTAGGGAAAACTAAAAAAGGGGTCACTATAATAAAATAAACCAACATACTACATAGACACATCTTTACTTTGGATCTATCAAGCATCGAGAGGGATCGAATCCCTTGAAGTGAAAAGCTTTTGAAGAGTGCAAAACTTGAGGAAAGGTTTGCACCTCAAGGGATTTGATCCCTCTTGGTGCTTGATAGGTCCGGAGTTAAGATGAATATATGCTAGTTTAATCACAGTGACACACAATGCTTCTTGATTAACTCTCTCATTTTCATTCACACTTGAGTCTCAACATTCGGTGAGAAGATTTTAAAAAATGTGTTTGATGGCTTCTAGAGGAGGGGGTGAGCGGTGTCTGAGGACAATATCTCTAGTAATCTTTGCAATAATTCCTTTGCCATATATAAATCACAGTCATATATATTACTTCTTGATTGACTTTGTCATTTTCATTTCAAACTCTAACTTTAGGTGGATTCGCACACAACATTTGGTGACGTTGTTGGATTTGCAAATTGACAATTAATAGACTTTAAAAAATGTGTGTTTTTATGGCTTTTGGACTTGTGGAGGTGTGCAGACTTTTAAAAATGCATGTTTGATGGCTTTTGAACTCGAGGAAGTGAGCAAACTTTTAAAAATGCATGTTTGATAGCTATTAGAAGATGTCTAGCTACTCAACCAACTCTGAGTGCATGAGAGTTTGTGATAATTAGGAACCAAACATGGTTGTAGACCACAAGAACAAGTTGTAATTTTACATCCACATGATACATAGATCTGCACTCAAAGAATTTATCCTACAACTAAAACAGAAAGACCAGAACACCAATTAAAGCTTCAGATCTGCATAAACAACAATGCTGAATGGAAAACTCAGAAGTGCAAACACCAGTTATCAAGAGATGAGATAAACTTTGCAACAGCCCTCCAAGTAGATGAAAGCTGATTTACACAAACAACAACATGAATGTAGTGGACAGCGAACAGAGATTTGAAACAACAAGGTCTATGTTCTCATTCATAAACAAGAAAAATACAATACAGTACACAATGAACTACGATAGCTTCTCACAAGCCTTAGGCATGCCGTCACACTCCACACATGCAAGAATGAAAAACTCTAACTCGTGTGCCCACTGTCTCCTAGTCAAACTTGACAAGAGGGAATGGCAGTTGCAAAACCACTTGCTAATAATAGCCTCAAAGGTGGAACTCTATATACCCAGGTATATCTCTTAGTGGAGTGCCCTACCCATGTGTAGAATGTCTTAGACATTCTTCCATGAAAGGAATCTGTCACAACTGTGTAAGAGGAATCTGTCATAAAGTTGTCATAATTGTGTAAGAGGAATTTATCATAACTGTGAAAAGTATAAGGAATCTGTTATAAGGGTGTAATGGAATCTCTCCCACATGGCACACCCATGCTACAAGGAATCCCCTCCAACACTCATGTGACCTCCTTCACTAGTGCACCATCTTCCTAGGAGAACAAGTCAAAGCAACCAAAAACTAACACTCCCTCTTTTCAAGGAAGGTGTGCTCCACTAGTGTTCGCTTCTCTCAGAATCTCAAACTTCCCCGTGTTCGCTTCTCTCATAATCTTAAACTTCTCCTTTGTTAAGGGTTTCATCAAAATGTCAACAACTTGCAAATTAGTCAAAACATAGTCAAGAAAAATAGCTCTTGTTTGTACTCTATCTCTCAGGAAATGGTATTAGATATCTATGTGCATGGAGTGATCATGAACCATTAGATTCATAGAGAGCTTGATGCAACTTTGATTGCCAGAGTACGATACAGTGGGCTTCAACATCTAATCGGTTAACTCTGTCTCAGAATCTCAAACTTCCCCGTGTTCGCTTCTCTTAGAATCTTAAACTTCCCCTTTGTTAAGGGTTTCATCAAAATGTCAACAACTTGCAAATTAGTCGAAACATAGTCAAGAAAAATAGCTCTTGTTTGTACTCTATCTCTCAGGAAATGGTATTAGATATCTATGTGCATGGAGTGATCATGAACCATTAGATTCATAGAGAGTCTGATGCAACTTTGATTGCCAGAGTACGATACAGTGGGCTCCAACAGTTAGATTTTAGGGTAAAATGCAGATAGTGGTCATTTTTTTTTAATTTCAATGCTAAACCACCTTAGATCAGGTACATAAACAGCGATAACAGCACATGAAAGATAGATCTATGACATACATTAGCAGCAGAAAAATAGAGTTCAGGAAATAAGTCAGATCTTAACAGTAGTGCTTTAACCAAAATGATCTATAACAGTAGTGCTTTAACAGTAAGCATATATCACCAAAAGATCTCTGTGAAGAATAAGTTTCAGATCAGTGTTAGCAGCCCTTTAGTTACCTCAATAGATCTGCATACTCAGATCATGGACAGTTATAGACAGCTCTCTAAATGTATCAGCTGATATATATATTAGTAGATCTATAACAACAAGTCTACATCAGCAAACTTTAATCAAACAGTAAACAAGGAGTTCATGTTGTAGATCTATGCATTGCTAAATAAAACAATCTTATTGTAAACTCAGATCTGAAACTAGAAACAATATATAGAAAGCATACCTGGGATCAACCTTACCTTTGAAGATAGCACACCACCACAATAGAAATAGGTCCAGCATGTTATGCTCAGTTAAAGGTTCAGTTCATGGATCTACACAAGATCCTTTAAGCCAAGACTGAAGGAACTTTCAAGCCACTAAGTCAGGGGAATAAAACCACCAAAGAAAAACCCCACAAAACAAAATCCTTTCACATGCAGATCTGGGAGTACTGTGAGTACTGTGCTGAGGGTAGACCCTAGCCACTACAGCGGTCTCTAAAACCTCATAGACAAAGGCTGTAACAAATATCAGCTGCCTAGGAAAGGACGCAGCACACACAGCAAGAGGTAAGCAGCACCTGCAGCATACAATCCTTGCAGCAAACATAAAATGCGGCACCCTCAGTATACACATAAAAGCATAGCGAAGGGACGCGGCTACAGCAGGTCTGGTACGCATCCCCCC
>ML787521.1:20182-37002 GCA_009831015.1 Picea engelmannii | reverse complement strand
CCAGAGACCAAGGATCAACCCATGCCCCAGGCATGAGCACCCTGGACCCAGTCCAGGGGCCCTAGATATATCTAGGGTCTTTTAAATGCTTGGTCCCAGACCAAGACTCCCATGCCCCAGGCATGGTTACCCTGGCTGCAGTCTAGGGGCCCTAGATATATCTAGGGTCTTAAATGCTTGGTCCCAGACCAAGACTCCCATGCCCCAGGCATGGTTACCATGGTTACTAACCAGGGGCCGTAGAGATATCTAGGGTCTTAAATGCTTGGTCCCAGACCAAGACTCCCATGCCCCAGACATGGTTACCCTGGTTACTAACCAGGGGCCCTAGAGATATCTAGGGTCTTAAATGCTTGGTCCCAGACCAAGACTCCCATGCCCCAGGCATGGTTACCCTGGTTACTAACCAGGGGCCCTAGAGATATCTAGGGTCTTAAATGCTTGGTCCCAGACCAAGACTCCCATGCCCCAGGCATGGTTACCCTGGTTACTAACCAGGGGCCCTAGAGATATCTAGGGTCTTAAATGCTTGGTCCCAGACCAAGACTCCCATGCCCCAGGCATGGTTACCCTGGTTACTAACCAGGGGCCCTAGAGATATCTAGGGTCTTCAATGCTTGGTCCCAGACCAACATACCCCAGGAGTGCACTGGGGGCCCTAGATCTGTCTAGGGTCTTAGCCATCCTCCAGGAGAATGGCTCTCGCTGCTGCATGTAAATTTAACACCAACATCTAATCGGTTAACTCTGTAATCAATTTGCGAAGCCAAATGGCCTCAAGACATGCAGATGCGTTGCAATATAATTTGTGTCAATTGAATTGAGTGCAACTGTCCATCGTTTCTTGCTGAACCAGGTAATCATACCCGATCCCAAGCTGGAGGAGTGACCTGAAGTACTATTTCTTGTGCTTGCATCTCTTGTCCAATTTGAATCTACAAATTCATGCAACAACAACTCTCCATCTCCCAAGCTCCAACGATCTAATCGGTTAACTCTGTAATCAATTTGTGAACCCAAATGGCCTAACAACATGCAAATGCGTTGCAATATAATTTGCATCAATTGAATTGAGTGCAACTGTCCATCGTTTCTTGTTGAACTAGGTAATTATACTTGATCCCAAGCTGGAGTGACTTGAAGTACCATTTCTTGTGCTTGTTGTTAGAAAAATAGGTGTGCTCGTTTCACCATAGACAATATAGCAATATTGTCACCCAACCATAGGTCGAAGCCACCCTCGATCTCCTTAACCTTGATAGAGAATAATTCCGTAAGCAAACCCAAGGTTCAATAGCCAACCAGGGTAGCGTACCACTCTCCAAAGCTAGCGTACCAAGCAGAAAGTCCAAACCATAACCAAGAGAAGGTCCAAGCCTAAAAACCGAAAATACAAGTTGCAGTAGCTGCAGATGCAACTACTCTCCAAACTTGCGCGCTACTAAATTTTTGTAGTTGCGAGTGAGAGGGTGTCAAATGAGCTCTAGTGCCCTCTTATTTATACTGCTTCCCTTAGCGGTCTGGGACGAATTCTCTTTCTGGAGGCTAAAGACTCCATATTAATTATTCTCTTTAGCCGACTTGTCTTCTAGGGTTATGTCCAAGGCTTTTAGGGTTTCTCTTGCTTCCTAGAATATTCTAATCTTGTCAAGGTTACATGTGGAGGTTAATACCTCCCACAACTACCATAATATCAACACTCTCTCCTAGCTAGAGAGGTATTAAAGGCAATGGTCTTGAGCACAAACAGACCATTCAACCGACAACATCATCATAGCCACACATGCTATCTCATGATCAAATCATGAGCACTATCATCACTATCAGTATCCTCTGATAGCATCAATCACATCATCTCTCGAAGGTATACTCTATCTGAGTAATCGGGTATGATGCTGAATAGGTCACTTACTCCACAGAGTGATACAAGAACCATTCTTCTAATCCGGAGATATGTCCTAGAAGAATGATTGTTCCAACTTCCAACTAATGCTGGAAGCCACGCCATGGGCTACAAGGACTATTCTTCTAATCCGGACATACGTCCTAGAAGAATAACTGTCCTGGACCATTTTCCGCTTGGAGAATGTCTGTCCACCAGCACACTGAGTATCCATTTAGCTAGTAATTATTTCCAACACTACCGATAGTCTTCATGTTAATCAGAACAATGCCATTCAATAGAACACAACTGTGTCTATCCATAGTCGTACACAACTACTATCCAGTGGTACACAACCACACCAAGAAGCACACGGCTACTTAACCAATGACACATAGTCACAACTAGTGGAACACATCCACCACAGTGGCATACAACTACTGTCCAGAGACATACAGTCTCCACAGTAATCATATCATCCGATATTAACCTGCATAACAATATCATGATACAAACTAAGTCATCTGGGCCATTCTTCCACTCACATCTGTGAGATTTGGAAGAGCATCTGCCCTCATAAAGTAAAACATCAACGATGGGATATTTGGACTATTCTTCTCAAGCATAGAAGAATAATTGTCCTTGATTTTTGAGCCTGGACCATTCCTCCGGCACTAATCATAGTGCAACTTGGAGAGAATGAGTCTGCCCTAGGGAATGCCTGTCCTTGATTGCTGAACCTGGACCATTCACCTAACTGGGCCATTCCTTCGGCACTAATCATAGTGCAATCTGGAGAGAATGAGTTTGCCTTAGGGAATGAATGTCTGGACCATTTCCTAAGGAAATGACTGTCCTGCACCAACCTCCAAAACGGACCATTCTTCGAAACTGTGAACTTCGAAAGAATGACTGCCCGGTGAGGCGGACTATTCTACTTGACCACTACTCAGAGTGACTGCCAAGAAGAATGATTGTTCTAGACCATTCCCCCACACTGGCCACACGGGGAATCGGTGTCTACGGTACATCAACAATCTATCAAACCATTTTCATTATGAAAATGACTGTCTGATCTGGACCATTTTTCGAACTGGAAAATGCATGTCCGTCAGAAATCTCAAAACACTTTCCGAACTGGAAAGGAACTGCCCATCCTGGACCATTTTCCGAATTGGAAAATGCATGTCCGTCAGAAATCTCAAAACACTTTCCGAACTGGAAAGGCACTGCCCATCCTGGACCATTTTCCGAACTGGAAAATGACTGTCCATAAATCAATAACATATCAATGCTCCCTCCCAACCTAGGAGTAATCTCTTCCTTTTTCAATAAGGAAGTCGTCTCCACGAGCCCCAACTTGTCTCTTAAGTATGCAAACTTTTCATCTTGGACAGAGGCTTTACCAAAATATCTGCTATCTGCTCATCTGTGGAGATATATTGGAGAATCACTTCTCTCCTTTGGACTTCATTATGGAGAATATAATGCTTGTACTTCGGTCTGTCATGGAATACTGGTTTTCTCTGAAGGCTTCACATAGCTCTGATCATTACAATATATATCATGGTCGAATTCAACATTTCTGTTCTCTTCTAGCTCATGACATTGTGGCAAGTCTCAAGCTGAAACATATCCAAGTAGCACCTCGTCTGTTATCATGAGAATTTGTCATCATCCCAGACTTCTTGAGTAACTATTCTGATACACTATCTCTGTCATAGAACGTTTTCACCATGCTTTTGCTGTATATGAGATATTCTGCATCAGGTTGTTTGAATCCATACAAGGTCTTCTTATATACATGGATCTCTTTCTGGTAGAAGCTTCTTTCTCAATTTGCTTTATTGGGAAGAACAGTCTTTTACATGTAAATTTCAATCCATGGATACTGCAAGAGGTATATCTGGTTTACTGGAACAAGCTGTCGTCATAGTCTTTTCCCTCCTTTTGGAAGAACCTCTAGTTTTGAATCTCGCAATGCTTCCATTCATAAGTCTTTTTCACATTTTATTACATACATTGTTCTTCATCACAACTTCCATTTCTTATGGTTGATTGCTTCTAGTGGGTTCAAAACAAGCTGGTAGTCTTATGATTTTCTGTATAATAATTGGTTGTTTTGGTTTTTCTTTCTTTCTTGGAATCTTCATGTTCTTCCTCATGTTGACTGCCAAGAAGAATGATTTTCCTAGACCATTCCCCCACACCGGCCACAAGGGGAGGTGTTGTCTATGGTACATCAACAATCTATCAGACCATTTTCATTATGAAAATGACTGTTCGATCTGGACCATTTTCCGAACTGGAAAATGCATGTTCGTCAGAAATCTCAAACCACTTTCCGAACTGGAAAGGAACTGCCCATCCTGGACCATTTCCTGAAGTGGAAAATGACTGTCCATAAATCAATAACATATCAATGCTCCCTCCCAACCTAGGAGCAATCTCTTCCTTTTTCAATAAGGAAGTCGTCTCCACGAGCCCCAACTTGTCTCATAAGTATGCAAACTTTTCATCTTGGACAGAGGCTTTACCAAAATATCTGCTATCTGCTCATTTGTGGAGATATACTGGAGAATCACTTCTCTCCTTTGGACTTCATTACGGAGAATATAATGCTTGTACTTCGGTTTGTCATGGAATACTGGTTTTCTCTGAAGGCTTCACATAGCTTTGATCATTACAATATATATCATGGTCGAATTCAACATTTCTGTTCTCTGATAGCTCATGACATCGTGGCAAGGCTCAAGCTGAAACATATCCAAGTAGCACCTCTTCTGTCATCATGAGAATTTGTCATCATCCCAGACTTCTCGAGTAACTATTTTGATACACTATCTCTGTCATAGAACGTTTTCACCATGCTTCTACTGTATATGAGATATTCTGCATCAAGTTGTTTGAATCCATACAAGGTCTTCTTATATACATGGATCTCTTTTTGGTATAAGCTTCTTTCTCAATTTGCTTTATTGGGAAGAACAGTCTTTTACATGTAAATTTCAATCCATGGATACTGCAAGAGGTATATTTGGTTTACTGGAACAAGCTGTCGTCATAGTCTTCTCCCTCCTTCTGGAAGAACCTCTAGTTTTGAATCTCGCAATGTTTCCATTCATAAGTCTTTTTCACATTTTCTTACATACACTGTTCTTCATCACAATTTCCATTTCTTCTAGTTGATTGCTTCTAGTGGGTTCAAAACAAGCTGGTAGTCTTATGATTTTCGGTATAATAACTGGTTGTTTTGGTTTTTCTTTCTTTCTTGGAATCTTCATGTTCTTCCTCATGTTGACTGCCAAGAAGAATGATTGTCCTAGACCATTCCTCCACACTGGCCACAAGGGGAATCACTGTTTATGGTACATCAACAATCTATCAGAACATTTTCATTATGAAAATGACTGTTCGATCTGGACCATTTTCCGAACTGGAAAATGCATGTTCGTCAGAAATCTCAAACCACTTTCTGAACTGGAAAGGAACTGCCCATCCTGGACCATTTTCCGAACTGGAAAATGACTGTCCATAAATCAATAACATATCAATGCTCCCTCCCAACCTAGGAGTAATCTCTTTCTTTTTCAATAAGGAAGTCGTCTCCATGAGCCCCAACTTGTCTCATAAGTATGCAAACTTTTCATCTTGGACAGAGGCTTTACCAAAATATCTGCTATCTGCTCATCTGTGGAGATATACTGGAGAATCACTTCTCTCCTTTGGACTTCATTACGGAGAATATAATGCTTGTACTTCGGTTTGTCATGGAATACTGGTTTTCTCTGAAGGCTTCACATAGCTCTGATCATTACAATATATATCATGGTCAAATTCAACATTTCTGTTCTCTGCTAGCTCATGACATAGTGGCAAAGGCTCAAGCTGAAACATATCCAAGTAGCACCTCTTTTGTCATCATGAGAATTTGTCATCTTCCCAGACTTCTCGGGTAACTATTCTGATACACTATCTCTGTCATAGAACGTTTTCACCATGCTTCCGAAGTATATGAGATATTCTGCATCAAGTTGTTTGAATCCATACAAGGTCTTCTTATATACATGGATCTCTTTGTGGTAGAAGCTTCTTTCTCAATTTGCTTAATTGGGAAGAACAGTCTTTTACATGTAAATTTCAATCCATGGATACCGCAAGAGTTATATCTGGTTTACTGGAACAAGTTGTCGTCATAGTCTTCTCCCTCCTTCTGGAAGAACCTCTAGTTTTGAATCTCGCAATGCTTCCATTCATAAGTCTTTTTCACATTTTCTTACATACATTGTTCTTCATCACAACTTCCATTTCTTCTGGTTGATTGCTTCTAGTGGGTTCAAAACAAGCTGGTAGTCTTATGATTTTCGGTATAATAACTGGTTGTTTTGGTTTTTCTTTCTTTCTTGGAATCTTCATGTTCTTTCTCATGTTCCTCTTTATAAATTCCATGCCCTGAAGATTTCAACTTCTTCCTTTCATCATAGAATCATGGATGTAGATAGACAACCAAGGATACTTAAAGGCTTCTTTTCGAAGAAGACTTGGAACTGAACACGTGCTGCTTATCATGGCTGCTACCTTCAATGGAGACATGGACAGATACTTCATAATCCACAATGGATCATATCATTTATGATTAGCTCCCTCCTAATCTTTGCTTCATGCATGAATGCATGCTCTTCTTCAGTAATCAGCTCCCTCCATCTAAGAGAGTCCAAATTCCCTTGTCGCTGAAGTCGAATAGGAATGTGAACCAGGTGACTATGCCTCCATCACTTTTATAGCTGAAAATAATATCCTATCCAGAAACACAAACGTGGATCTCTAAAATATTGAACCAGGTGGTGCACTTCCACTCTTGGTTAGAAGTGGGAAACACGTATAAATGCCAAATATCAACAGTGGTTGGGTTTATAACAGGCTGTTATTGGGATGTCTTTCTTCTTAACCTTGTTGATGCTATTTTCTCTTTACTTTCAGAAGCAGCACTAATTTTTTTTCCGTATATTTATGTGTATAATTAACTACAGAAATGTAGTGTAATGACTACACATTGACGCCAACCTTTTACTTGTCCTTTTTGATGTATGTTCAAAGTGTTTTATGCATCAAATCTGATTGGTAGAGATCATTTTTCAGGAATTCAACATTGAAAAGTTGCAGCTTGTAGAAGCCGAAAAGCGAAAAATCAGGCAGGAATATGAACGGAAGGAGAAACAGGTTGATGTTCGAAAGAAAATGTAATTTTCACATGTTCCTTTCTTCAAAGTTTTCATGTAGTTCTTTTCGTCATGTTTTTGTCATTTCCTGATCTAACATTACATGATGGAAGCTTTACTTTTTGTATGGTATTGAGTCCTATATTGTGTTCAAATTTATCTTATCCACAATTCAATGATGAAGATCAAGTTTTGAAGTTTCATATCTCCTTCTCTACTTAAGTTTAATTGCATGCATACTGTTTTTGCAGCATCTGTATGTTTTGAAACATTACAGTTCATGGTCAATGCTATTTGCAATCCCTATCTGTTACTTTTACCTTGGGGGTTGATATGAAATTTATTGTCTTTTTCATGTGCTTTTCAAGCTTTCCATGATATTGAATATGATGCTATGGAGGCTGGAAGTTATTTTATGTTCAAGTGATATAACAGTTGATTTCTTGGCCAGGAACAGGATTATATTTGTAATTTTGGGAGACTTTTTCTTTTTATCCAGAGTCATGGCAGAAGATATTATGATTCTCAATGTATGGTTCTATTAAGTTCACATTCAAAGCAGGTTTAAAACAAAGAAATATTTATGTATTGCTCTCTTTTATAATCATACCTAATGGCAGAGATAAAAGAATATCAGCATGGTTAAAAGCACACAAGGTTCTTTTAAAGACACAGAAAGTTGTAGGTTGAGAACCTGATAAGAGAACTCATTATTGAGTACCTTGTATATGTATTATGGAGACCTCTTGAATAGGACAAATGATTAAATCGTAGTTGAATCCTGCCCTATCATGGAATAGTATAGGTTGTAGCTGAAATACTGTAGAGAATCTATACTGTTTTAAGTGCTCTTAAGATGGATTGAAGCATGCAACTTCAAGGCAGTGGTTTTTCATTTATAAGTAACATGCATATGGAGACCCTTTGAAATGGACAAAGGATTAAATTGTAGTTGAAGTCTGCCTTATCTAGACCGTTTATCATGAAGTTGTACAATTTGTAGCTCAAATTTATCTAACAATCTGTAAGTACTCTACATCATGGAAATTATGATGCCCTTCCCATCATGACATGGTGTAGCTTGGTCGAAGCCTGAAGGTTTGATAACTTAGTTCCTTTATGTTGCAAATGCTGACTTTTCAGTGGGAAAGTCTTGGATCCCATCCACCGTTGCTAGCTATCTTGAATTTAGCCTTGCCAGACCAAGCGGGGGCCCCAACACCCCTTATTGGTCCCCTTTAGCTTAGTCATCTTTGGGAAACTGAGAACATTGAAGCAACTTGCCTGATTATTGAAAATCTTCTCTGAAATCAAGAGAGGCAAGAGCAAGGTCAGAGGAGCAGTGCAGAAAATGCAGAATGGATGGCACCCAAAAATTGTAGAAATTCAACAAATTTATTTTGAAATTGGAGGATCTTGTAGATGGGGTCTGCCACCTTGAGGCACACAACTTGATTTGTTGCTTCTTTAGACTCTAGCTAGGCCAATTGTCACTTTGGAAGTGGGTAGTTGTAAACTGGAGAATAAGGGGCAGAATTAATATCATCCTTTGTGTTGGGGTCTACTTCATAGCCGTCTTTAATGAAAATGGGTATAGAGAAGATTGTTGAAGGCTGACACTGCTTCTCTTACCAAGCAGGCCTGTATATTGTTGAGATTCATGAGAGTGAGAGAAACAAACTGAACCAACACAAACCCAGATTTTGCAACAAAGATAAAAATAAGACAGCACTAGAGCAACGCAAAACTTTAAGAAAAATCTGCCAAGAGGAGTGCAATCATAGAGAGAGAAAGAACCCTAGAACAAGTGCACTAGAGAGAGAAACAAATCCAAGCACAAGAGAGTGCAACACTTGATGATCCCTTTAGGCAAATCACTTTTATTAAGAATGAATGAATCACTTGAATGATGGAATACAAATGAGAGTTGGTATTTATACACAACTCCAGAGTGGGTGCTTTCTCCAATAAGGCTTTTGAGCTACATATACAAGGTCTGCCTTAGTCAAGCCTTTAATAATGATACAATAAAAGGTTTTATGCTGCCCAAAGTGAAAATTGCATCCCTATCTTAAACATCGCCCTTAATCTAAATAGTGGGCCATGAAGAGATGGCTGTTGGATATGTTTTGTATCCTTTGGAGGTAGACTTGGTCACATCCCGATGGGGGTTCGAGGGTGGAGCCTCGAATAATTTTTTTTGGTTCGTTATGTATTATTTCAGCCAATGGTTTCTGCCCATTGTAATATAATATTGCTTAAGGAATTATGGTTGTAATCTAATTGAGGTTAACAAAGTAGGGTTAATTGAAGCTGCAAAACACTTAAATATTTTTATGGTGAACAATTGAGTTAATACAATGAAATAGAGAGAGGTGTGGCTCCTAGTTAGGCTGGTTTTCTTCGTTAAGGGTTTTCAATTTAAATCTTGTGAATACTATGTGAATGTGCCATTGTTATTCTTATGTTTTAGATTTTGTTAATATTTGCTTTTCTTGCACAAGTTTATCAAACTCTTCAATGGCATTACACACATACCACCCTTAAGGCTGAACAAGGGCCATGTAGGGAAGACATTGCATATCACCCTCCTTGAATGCCATATCTCTCCCTCTAGTATCCAATGGGATCTTTGGCAACATTGACCATGGAGCAGAGTGTCAATAATGGACAAAGCTTCGATTCGGTGTGCATATCATTGACCTTGGTAAGAAGGGCCCATGGTGCAGGCTTTGGATGATGCTTTGATTCGCCTTTTGGAGCAAGAAAATTGACAACATTTAAAAGTGTGGATATGGCTCACTTGGGCATAGCCCTTGACCTATCTAGAGGAAGAGGAGCTAGATCAGATGGATTGGTCAAGAAGTCTTCTTCATCATTATTGAAATGTACATCTACTAGAAGAGTGTTGAAAGAAACATTTAGTATAGGAGAAGAGTCTTTGGCAACATTGACTATGCAACAAAGTGGTGGTGGTGGATGAAGCTTGAGTTCAACAAGCATATCATCAACCTAGGTGAGAAGGGTCAGTGGTGGAGGAGGCTTTTGATGATGCTTTGATTCTCTTTCTAGTGCAAGAAAATTGACAATGTCTAAAACTGTGGATGTGGCCCACTTGGGCATATCCCTTGACCTAGAAAGAGGAAAAAGAGCTGGATTAGATGGATCAATCAAGAAGTATTCAACTCATCTACTAGGGGAGTGCTGGAAGAAGCATTTAGTATAGAAGAGACTTCTGTAAGATTGGAGCTGGGTGAATAAAACATAAGGTCCTCCTTATCTTCATCTGTTTGTAGTCACTCTAGGAAGAGTGCTTGAGAAAACACTCATGTTTAAGAGGAGGACTAGAAATATAATGTGAAGGAGAAAGAGCCATTGAATCACATTGGGAATCATCTATAGGATCATTTGTAAGAGACAATGGGAAAGATCCTAATGGATAGTGAGTAGGAACTTCATCAAGGATAACATCTCTATGTTCAATCACCTTGTGAGTTGAATGTTCATATAGACTATATGCCTTAGAAACTTTGTTGTAGCCCACCAAAATGTAGTGATGTTTTTTAGGTTTTGGTTTGTTTTTCTTTTCACTAGGAATATGGGCCCATTCACTTGATCCACAATTCTTGAAATGGAAAATTGATGCTTTGTTTACATATCATTTCTCATAGGGGGGTCATACCTTGAACAACATGAGTAGGTGTTTGGTTGATGATATGGGCTACACAGGCAATTGCTCCCCTAGAATTCAAGCTTTGTTGGGTTGGAGTTAAGCATGCATCAAGCCATATCCATTATGGCTTTATTCTTCCATTCTTTCGTGGAGTGTAGTTAATAGTGCCCTGCCAAGAGAAATGTTTTGAAATCATTGTGGGTATATTTTCCTTCACTATTAGTCCCAATACACTTATCTTTTTTTGGCTTTGATCTTACACTAACGATTTGAATTCTTTGAATTTTCCAAAAGTTTCATCCTTGGGTTGAATGGTGTATATCCAAAGGAAGCAGGAAAAATCATCAATGAAGGTGAGGAAGTACGTAGCTTCCCCAAGAGAATGAGTTTCCATAGCCCCACAAATATCAATATGAATTGACTAAAGATGTCGAGAAGCTTGCCTTGCTTTGCCCTTAGGAAAGGACTCTTGAGGGTATTTCCCCAACACACACCCTTCACAAACACCACTAGGTGGTTGAATCTATGAAAGATCATCAACCGTGTGTAGATGACTCATATGTTGCAAAGACCCAAGGTTTGTATGTCCCAAGCATTGATGACATAACATGCTAGTGTTGTTGACATTGGCTGCCATAACAACAAATCCTTTCCTTTCCAAGTAAGGAATCTTCCCTAGTTGGTACACATTCTTAGATTCATCACAATATTTTGAGGCCACCACTTTAAGATCATCTAGATGACTCATATGTTGCAAAGACTCAAAGTTTGTATGTCCCAAGCATTGATGCCATAGCATGTTGGCGTTGTCAACATTGGCCACCATAGTAATGAATCCTTTTTGTTGCAAGGAAGGAGTCTTCCCTAGTTGGTACATATCCTGATTCATCATAATATCCTGAGATGACCCCTTTAAAATGATTTCTTGTCCTTTACAACCCATTGATCTAGCCAAAATTCCACATTCTTGCTGGTGTGTGATGTGGTAAATATAACAAAGCTTTGGTCCAACTCTTGGAATATGAAGGACTCTCCAGACTTGGTAGGCCTTCTTCATTATCCAAGTACCTAAAGAATTGTTCATCAAATGTTAGAGCCAATGATATAAGAGTTGCATAAGACTCTAAGAATCTAGTGTTTCATGATTTCTCAAGCACATAGATATTCAGTACCATTTCCTTAGAGATAGAGTTTAGAATGGAGCAATGGTTTTGGAGTATGTTCCTTTAGATTTGTAGGTTGTTGATATTTTGATGGAGCCCTTGGCTAAGGGGTAGTTCGAGATGTTGAAGAAGAGACTTGCTTTGGTGGAAAACACTTTCTTCTCAAAGAGGAAGTGTTATTTTCCCTGTTGCTACTTGTGTGTGTTCTACAATGATGCAACAATTATGGTAGATCCATACCACTGAGGTGCAACATTTTGATGGAGCCCTTGGCTAAGGGGTAGTTCGAGATGTTGAGGAAGAGACTTGCTTTGGTGGAAAACACTTTCTTCTCAAAGAGGAATTGTTATTTTACCTGTTGCTACATGTGTGTGTTCTACAATGATGCAACAATTATGGTAGATCCATACCACTGAGGCGCAACATTAACCAACAGACTCTTACCAATGTCAGGATTCCAAATTTGTCTTTTCTTTAATTAGAGAATGCGTTTCCTATTTTTAATTTTCTTTTCCATATTTTGAAATGATGAATTAGTTTGGGAGTATTGCTAGATTTAGATAGGGTGTTGTAACTTGCTTCCAAAGATAGAAGCATGGACACATGCATTCACTCTTGTCCAATGGACATTCTACTGCACAATTTTCTCATACAATCTAGGCACAGTTTTTTGGGTGACCTATTGTTAGGGTTTCCACTCCTAATTTGTGCGCACCAGAGGGACAGTCTAATTTTTATAAATCCCTAGCCTTTTATTCTTCTATAAAAGAAAGGCAAGGTAGACGTGTTATTTATATTGAGTTTTGAGTGAGCCGTTCGCTATGAAATTTTCTGTTTTGAGTCAATAGACAAAGGTGTGATTGGTTGTTGCAATATTTAGGTTGCTGTTCAGATTTTAGTGATCCAAGTGTTTACAAATCTAGCATTCTTACATGCAATTTTGACATGTTTTCGTTCTTTTAAGCTACCTAGGGTTTGTAGGAGTGTAGGTTTGCTTACCATGTTTTAAATTTAACATGGTATCAGAGCTACATATATGTAATCTTCTAGGAATTTGTTCATGGAGAAGGTTGTTGCTTGTGACAGAGAGTTGGGATGTGATGATGCCCAAAATTCTTTAGTGACTGAAGAGATCTGTACTTGAGATATGCAGTTGGACCTGGGATAAGTTGTAGGGTGTGATGCCCCAAGTGGCCATTGATTGGAGATGTATTCTGCACCTATGATAGGTTGCTGATTTGATTTGTTTTCTAGTTGTTTTGTTCGGTTGAGGTGTGTTCTAGGACCATATCTTGGTCTCAAAGACTGTGACCAGTTAGAAGGCGCTACAAACTTCACTCCATGGGAGTGTAGACTTTTGATGTTGTTGTTGGAAGTTGCTCTTTGGTGTTTTGTTGAGGGGAAGCTTATAGTCTCTATTGATCTTGTGTAGGTGGCTGACCACAACAAGGTGACCAAAGCGAAGAGAATCATCCTTGATTTTGTGAAGGATCATTTGTCTCTCACATCGCATAGAAGATGACGACATAGGAGATGTATGGTGCCTTGATCACTCTATATTGGAGTGTGAATATCTCCCACAAGATGCTCCTGAAGAACAAGTTTTTTGCCACACGCATGAGTGACAGACAGGGTGGCTAGCTACTTGATGAAGTTCACTGAGTTGAGAGATCAACTTGCTACTATCGAGATGAAGGTTAAGAATGAGGAGTTAGTATCCATAGCACTAAATAGGTTCTCTTCATCTTGGGAACCTTTTGTGTGTGAGAAGTTGCCCACCTTTAAGAAGCTTTGGGATGATTTAATCCAAGAAGAGATAAGGCCAAAGACTGTTTCTAGCCCTCTCTTCTCCTCATTGGGAAGTTGAGAGAGTTGAGGAGATTCATAACCTAGCCCTCTCCTTTCCTCATTGGGAAGGTGAGGAGAGGAGGTAGGAAAGGAAGATCTTGTAAAGGCTAGAAGGTGAAGAAGGAAGATTCAATTTCTCCAAACTAGGGTAAGAAAGACTTGAGTCATATGAAGTGTTTCAAGTGCCACAAGATGGGCCACTATGCATTTCAATGTCTTGAGAAGAAGGCTAAGGCCAAGCAACAACAATAGAAACAATTTACAGGGAGTGTAGAAGCTTCAGTTAGAGTAGATGAGTTAGCATCCAGGCTTTAGACAATGTTCTCCATGGTTTTGTGCCTTTCCACTGACATTGTTTCTGGTGTAGGGTGCTATGTGGATAGTGAATAATTCAAACATATGGTCTTTAATAAAAATGCTTTTAGTAGACTTCATAACTGTTAAGGTTTAAGCTATTATTAGGTTTCTTTTCAATTTACTAGATAACCATAGCATAGATAGGATCACTGAGAAATACACAATCACAAGAGACACATCATTTATCCAGGGAAACCCTCACGGGGGAGAACCCAACAAAAACTTCAATATAGATAGCCAATACAATGCCAAGAGATAACTCAAAACAATACAGAAAGTCCTCTCCCAAGTATGCGCCTCTCTCTCTCTTCCTTCTTCTCTAACTGCAACTCCAAACTTGCGCTCTGATGAACAAGTGAGTGAGTGAACAAATGAGGCGCTGACCTCTCTTATTTATACAATCTGGCAGGTGTGAATTGAGGTGTCTTTTCATCGGCAGGGCCGACTTCTCATTCTCGGTGGTTATAACCACTTTAATATATTTTGGGGGCCAACTTCTCATTTAGCCTATTACAATTAGGGTTTGACTAATCCGCAAAAGGGGATTTGGTCATTTACAATACCCGACATGATCAATCCACAAAAGGGGATTGATCTAATGAATAATACATCAATAATAAATAGAATACTCTTTTCAGTTACAATATTTCAACACTCCCCCTTAACAAGAAGGGTATTCTACAACAACATCAGGCGAGAGAGAGGGCATCATCATCAACATCATCTTGGAACACTGACTGGCGTATCTATAAATCATCAGAAGTTTTTCTCATCATCATCGTTCACAGCATGGAGTTGGAGTAGCATCATCATCCTCATCAACATGAGGCTGAAGTAACATCATCATCTTCTTTAGCATGAGGCTGAAGTAACATCATCATCTTCTTTAGCATGAGGCTAAAGTAACATTATCATCTTCTTTAGCATGAGGCTAAAGGAATATCATCATCTTCTTTAGCATGAGGCTAAAGGAATATCATCAACATCTTTTAGCATGAGGCTAAAGTAACATTATCATCTTCAGCATTAAAGCTGAAATAATATCATCATCATCATCTTTAGCAAGAAGCCAAAGTGGCATCATCATCTTTAGCAAGCAGCTGAAGTGGCATCATCAACATCATCTTCAACAAGAAGCTGAAGTGGCATCATCAACATCATCTTCAACAAGAAGCTGAAGTGGCATCATCAACATCTGCATCAACATGGATTAGTATAACACTAATACATCATCATCATCATCAATAACAACAACAACACAACACAAAGGCTGGAGCATCATCAACATCAGCACGAGGCTGGCATCACAGCACGAAGCTGGCTACACAATATCATTAGCACGAGGCTGGCATCACAGCACGAGGCTGGCACATCATCATAGCACGAGGCTGGCACATCATCACAACAATTAAGTTGGCACATCATCACAACACGAGGTTGGCATGTCATCAGCACAAGGCTGGCATCACAACAATTAAGCTGGCACATCATCACAACAATTAAGCTGGCACATCATCACAACAATTAAGCTGGCACATCATCACAACAATTAAGTTGGTACATCATCACAACAATTAAGCTGGTACATCATCACAACAATTAAACTGTCACATCATCACAGCAATTAAGCAGGTACATCATCACAACAATTAAGTTCGTACATCATCACAACAATTAAGCTGGCACATCATCATCATGGGGCTGGCATCACAACACTATTCCCCCTTGAGCTGACAAGTCTTCTAGGGTTATTAGCCAACTCATTAGGGTTTCTTCTTGCTTCTCGGAGTATTCTATCTTTGTCAAGTTTACACGTGGAGGTAAATACCTCCCGCAGCTACCATAATATCAACACTCCCTCCTAGCTAGGGAGGTATTACAGGTAATGGTCTTGAGCACAAAACATACCATTCACCCGGTAGCATCAACATAGTTGTATAGACTAGATCATGAATAGATCATGAGCACCATCATCATCATCAGTGTCATCGGCTGCATCATCTCTCGAAACCATACTCTATCTGAGTAATCAGACATGATGCTCACTCCACAGAGTGATACAAGAGTCATTCTTCTAATCTAGAAGAGTAAATGTTCTGAACCATTTTCTGTCTGGAAAATCTCTGTTCATCATTCATCTGGCTGATAATTATTTCCAATAGACTGTTTATAGTCTTCAAGGCAATCAGAACAAAATAGAACACAACTGTGTCTATCCATAGTAGTACATAACTACAATCCAGTGGTACACTACCACACCAAGTAACATACAAGTACTAGATCAGCAACATATAGTCACGAACAGTGGAACACATCCACCACTGTAGCATACATCTACTGTCATATAGTCTTCATAACAATCATCTGATATCAACCTGCACATAAACAATGTTATGATATAACCTGAATCATCTGGGCCAATCTTTCACTCACATCTGTGAGATCTGAAAGAATATCTGCCCTAAAAAAGGTAAAACATCAATGATGGGTTGTCTGGACTATTCTTCTCATGCAAGGAAGAATAATTGTCCTAATTTCTGAACTTGGACCATTCCCCACCCTGGGCCATTCTTCCTACACTAATCAAAGTGCACCCTGGAGAGAATGTATAAACCCTAAGGAATGCCTGTCCCTGATTGCTGAGCCTGGACCATTCCCCACCCTGGGCCATTCCTCCT